>JAQQAE010020621.1:0-10641 GCA_029823295.1 Pseudamia nigra | reverse complement strand
TAGCTGAATTCTGATTGGATAAAAACTCTAACCTAAAACTACAACACAGCGTAACCAAATGGATATAATATGACGTGAAGATAACAGAATATGGAGAATAATTATATATATATTTAGGAAAAATAAATCTAAAATGAAATTGACTTTTATTATAATTATGATAATGATGTCTAGTTATGATAGGCCAGCAGAGAAGGCCTTGCTGGCCCTGACGGCCCACCACTGACCAAATGGCATTGCAGCAACCGCAATGCTGTCTGCACATTCAAGCAATTCGCGGGACTTTTGTTGTCCCGTGAATTGCTTGTCCCGGGACTTTTGTTTTGAGCTAAAATTTAAAAATACATGTTCTGTGAAATTAACATGTTTTAAGGGGGGACAATGTCTGACTTATCTTTTCCACTTAAAACAGGCTTTAAAAAGTAGATGACACAAATAAAAACAGATTGGAAACAATGAACCATTATTGCAGTCTGCTTTTCTTTCTTGTAAATGTATTGGTTTCGGTGTCCGCGGTTAGAGCATACAGATCAGGCTGCTTGTTTTCCTGGATCGCTGCTGCCCATGGATTTTTGATTTAGTGAGGAATAGAGGGGTTCAGTGGTCGGACAGTGTGGTTATTTTCTGGCCTGAGGGTAGGCTTTAGGAGCTCAAGAGCCAGGGTGGTCTTACAGGTTTGCAGTAATATACCTATGATTTACTCACATCCAACACCTGCCTCTCAGCCATTTCTGTAACTTCACACATATTTCAATGATAAATTTCAATTCAGTTTGATTTTCTTTGGCTGCACGCCCAAACGGTGATACAGAATTGATAAACGCATTGTGTGGTTTGATGAAGAAGGAATGCGTAGCTTTGATTTTTCATGTCTTACTTTCTCACGACCGGACGTGTTGCGTATTTAATTTCATGGCAGAATTTCATTTTCATCTATGAGTTTGTTTAGGTTCATTTAAACAAGAAAATAATCACAGTTTAACAGATAAATCTTCTGGAGAAGCATCTGAAATCAGTAGGATCTGAAGTTCTCCAAGTCATATTATGTCATAAACACAAATATTAAAGGCTTAAACACAGCGGCTCTTAAATACACACACACATACACAACCTCATCCTTCACAAGTGCACATACACGCCCACTTTTAGCCACCCAGTGGGAATGTGTTTTTCTAGATCATTTGAAGCCGAAATATTTAAGCGGCATGAGTCCTCTTATGAAGTTCTGCCAAGAGGGAGTACAGAGCTGCTGAGACCCTCGGACAACAACTTCACATTTCCCAGAATTCAGCAGGGCCAAAAACACCCACTTTTGTTCCAGATAGTAATGCAGCACAGGAAACAAAAACAGACAAAGGGATAATTTACGTCACAGCATGGCAAAGAAAATTCATTATCTAATGTAAGCTTTCATATTTTTTTATTTTATATTATATGATCTTCTTGTTAGATTATATTCTGCATTGTAATTAATGGGAAATCATTAGCAGATTACCTTTAAAAATGCAATCAGTACTGTGTTGCAAGTTAAATTACAAGTCTTCATAATTTATCTTTACATGGGTATAGTCAGCTGGCACATTGTGGAACAGTTTGCCACTCTCACTCAGAGAATCCTCCAGTGTGACAGCTTTCAAGGGGGATCTAAAAATATACTTCACAATGTGCAAAACTGATGAGTATTGCGCAATTTATGTATGGGTTTGTATTTATGTATGTTTATTATAGATGTTTTATTGTTTTAGAGCGTGTGTGTATGTATTGCATATGTGGGTTTGTTGGAGGGTGGGTGTGGGGTAAATATTTGTAAAGTTTGTTTGAGTGTACAGCTCCTTGTTTTTTTTAACATCACTAGGGACTACTGTACAAATGGAAACTAACTTTGGCTGCAATCTGGCATACTTACATGTAAAATGTTCATTAATATCTAATGCCCCGGTAAATAAAATAAAAAAGAAAATTTGATGCTAAACCTAAAAATTTGGGTCTTGTTTAAATATTATGTTATTACAGTATTATAACATGTTACTGAACACAACAGGTTAAACACTGTATTACAAAATCTCTCAAGTCATCATTTATTTTATCAATAGAACAATTATTTATTTGAACAGTCCTCACAGTTGAGTCTTATAATAATTGCGTTGTTAACTTGGTGTCTTCCCTGTAGGTCTGCACTTCCTCCCTCTCTGTTTTCTCTCTCTCTTTCTCTCTCCTTCACACAGGTCTCTGGATGTTCTGAATGTGCAGTTGCTGGTCATAGACCAGTCCAGTGTCTTTGTTGTTTGTTGCTCTATCGCTACTCTTTTCCTGTGTCTCTCCTCTGTCCACTAACCCCAACCAGTCGAGGCAGATGGCCGCCTACCCTGAGCCGTTGGTTCTGCTGGAGGTCTTTCTCTTCCATTAAAGGAAGTTTTTGTGCTGTCTCTCTAAAAGTGCATTGTGCGTCCAAACATAGATTGTTATGTGCAAAAAAGGATTAAAACATATATATATATATATATATATAATGAAGAGTAAAATCACATGTAATATGCTGTACCAAATAACAAATAATGACAGGTAAAATGTCATTTTGTGGTGAATTTACAGATGAATGCTTACTCAAAAACATTTGTTATCTTTTAAAAGTCAAAGAAGTCAAAGCTGGTAAAACACCACTGAGATTCTGAGGTAAATGCACAAAAACTTGCATTTGAAGAAAAGGTCTATACATTTATCCTACACTTACACATCGAACATAATTATTACATATTCCTCTGAGTATTTTTCCCTGGAGAAATGAATTGTGGTGTCTGCAGCAGTGATTACTTTTGCCACTGTTCCAGACCTTGTGTCAGCTGCTGCCCACCTGTTTTATAGAGACAATAGGTCCTAAAACAAGAGGACACATGATCAACAATAGGAATGGACAGTATGAAATTCTGTGTGGTCAATTTGCCTGTGAATGGCCGTCTTAGGTAATTGTCAAGGAAAATGTGAATTTATATGTTAAAAAAATAAATGAAAATAAATATATTTTGGGGCAGGCTATTTCTTATTCTACAAAATTATTACATATACATTTTAAAAAGGACTCTTCTGCTGCAGCTAGTCAAGGTAAATGCATTTGAATAATTCCAGCGTGTTTAAAATATGTAAAGTAGAAAATGCTGACGATTGCCATACAACTGATGCACATAAATTTATACAAATGTGTACATAGTTTGCATACTTATATTTCTATTGAAATTTGTGGATTATTGCTGAAATCTTTTATTCTGTAGACTTCTAGTTTGCATTCATTGTGAACAGCAAAGAAAAAAATAGCTGTTTCCTTACTGTGCATACATCAATAACACTGACTCTTGCATGAATGTCTGACATGTCTAGAGGACACACAGTAGAAAGTCAAAAAAAGTTGAGCTGCTGTGTATAATGCAAATTAAAGTCCTAATGGGATGATCTTCAGAACAGTACAAGACAACAGGTCAAATGTACAGACTGATACGTTTCGTCATTTTGTTAAAATCATTTGCGAATTTACAAAGGAATTTCTCAAAAAAGTTGAACCAGTGGCAAAAAAGACTGAGAGGGCAGTGAAATGTGTCCAGAAGGGTTCACCATGCTGTGAAAAACTCAAAGAGAGCAACAATTTAAGAAAAATGTTTCTCAACATAACATTACAAAAGAATTTGGGGATTTCATAGCCTACAGTTCATAATATCATGTGGTCTCCTCAGTTTATTGTTAAAAGAAGAAGTGGTGCAATACAGTGGTAAATGAGACCCTCACTCAACTTTTTGGAGACATGCTGCAAAAAGCTGATAGGATTCTCAGTTCTGACATGTGATATGTTGTTTTGGATTTGATGTTTTGGTAAGCATCACATCCTGTTTGTATTCACATTCTACACTGTGACTCAACTTTTTTGAAAAGAAGAGTTGTAATTCAAACATCATAATAAGCTCTGTATGCTTGTGTCCATTGAGTCAATAATTAATGAGACCTAACCTAACCTGTTAAACATGTAAAAGAATCATTGGCTGTAGCGTCTTGGAGTCCTGGTACCAGAGGAGTAAAAAATGCAGACTATCAACTGTAACATCACTGGCTTGACTCTTTTTCTGGTTTCCAGTCTTGTGATGTGATTGAAAGGTCATCTGAAAATGAAGTCAAGCCACTATTTGTTTTTGTTAGTTTTAGTTTCTCTGTCTCATAGGCTTCATGGTAAATAAAAAACAGTGTCTGTTTTTATGGTGGATGGTTGTAGTGGTCAGCGTTATAGCTGGATCTTAGTCTGGCCAAGCATCATTTCCTTTCATCTTTCCTCAGGTTCTCATAGCAGGCCTGACATGAACCCAATGCGATCCCCAGATAGAACAAATATCAGAAGCAACAGAACAGACCTGTCTCTTAGTGACGACATCCAAACAATAAAATAAAATAAAATCATACCATTATTGACAATGCAGATGGCAATATTTCCTGTAATAGAAATTTCATACCAACATGTGATATTTACAATCAATAAATACACCGTTTGCTGTCATGTCACATATGCTGTAAATGAATGCAGCTTTGTCCACAATGACAGCTTGTGAATTCCTCAACTGTGACACCCTCAGTAGTTTGCAGTATCATTTTGCTTCTTGTTCCCTCCTGTGCAATTACAGTGCTCAGAGTGATTGAAAAACACCGGTGTAATGTCTCTTGTTTCAGGCCTGTCTTTATGCTGAACAGTAAATCTGTCTGAGTCATTGGTCCATTTAACCAGATAAGGAGTTATTCCAGGCCTCACACAAGTCTGATGTCAGAGCCACTAATGACTTTGCTGGCTTGTCAGTGTTTTTACATAGACATATCACAGGAAATAAAATGTTAAATGAGCCTGCAAAGTACTGATATTTATAGGCTGTAAATGTTTGATTTGTATAATTTGGAGACACGTGACCCCAAATTTTCTCTAGGTGAAAAACCACACAATTAATATATCTTTGAATATGAGACTGACTTTTTCCTGGAATATTTCCCATAGGCTTTGCTCAGGATGACCTCTTCAAGTAATTATATTTCAGCATATTTATTTCACACAGTTGTAGGTCAGGTTTTTAAGTTGCAATAACTTGCCATGGTGAGTTCTATTACTCAGTGACCTAATAACTGCATGTATCATCAGCCTAGTAATGATGGTTTATTGTACTTTTTAGGTTAAAGTCATCCCTTGGCTAGATTGTCGTTACAGTCAATCCTCACTAGTTCTCTGAGCCAGTGCCTATTTTCCCCATTTACACTCCAGTCAGAGGAAAGAAGTAGAACAGTCAAACAGTCCTGCATGAAACTTGAGCTACGTTTAAGCTGTCGTGCAATAAACTCTGGGCTGTAAAGTGAAAGCCTCCCATGTTGATGGGCAGTTAAAACACGTGGGGTCTCCAATCTTACTGTCAAAATGGCTTTGGTTCCAACCAAGCACCTGGATAACGGGAAAGAAAGATGGACCAAATCTTCTGCTTACAATACGAAGATAAAGTAGTAGCTTTTAGGTTCTGATTGCACTTGTTCATTGTAATAAAATTACAGTTTGTATTACAGTATTGGCAGTTATCATCTGGTATTTTCAGCCAGTTTTGTAAAAGCAATTTCAATCTCAGAGCAAGTGATAGGCTTGTCATCTGGAAGTAAGCCATGGGAGTGTTTCAGACTGAAATAGGCCTTGTCATTGTTTTTTCCAAAGAGGCCTCCCTCACTGAAAAGTGCTTTTCTCAGCACCGGCCTGTCTGGCTGCACTTCCTGTCCCTCAGCTCCTCCATTCACGTTGTTATTAGGCCCATCAAATGGCCCTGGTTCACCGGTGGTCTCCTCTAATAACTGCCGCTGATGGACGTGTCTCGCTGCTTGTGGCCTTGGGCTTCACAAGACAGGCCAAATGCTCTTCCCTGTAACATACACACAAAAATGCTTAACTGCTGTAACATGAGCGCAGAATGAAATCAATTGTAATGACTTAAAACACATCTAATTAAGAGAAAATACTGTAGGGCCACTAGTTGCTGTGTGATACAGAGGTTGGTTTCCTTAACAGCACTGCTTAGGGACGTTGGGGAAAAAAGGGTAATCTGATCTGCCAAGTTAATCTGTATAAGTAAAGACATGTTTATGCCACAAATGAGGTCTGAATATTCTCCAGTGCACTTTGCTGAATTAGTGTTTCAGTGGTATAATGAGGTGTATATGCCTTTTAAATGTGATTTACACAATTCCTCAAGCATGTAAAAATTACCTAAACAGAAATATGATCTCAGTAATTTTGAGGGAAACAGGCCAACTACTTGTTTAGCCTGTTACCAAAATGAACACCAGACACTGTGAATCTGCTAATGACAATGGTGATGACAGTGGATTATGAAGATGGCAGGAATGATGATGTAAATAATGATTATGGTTTTGACATGAAGATAGTGGTGATGACGGATATAATAATAATTGCAATGCAAATACCACATTTGCACAATTTTATGATTAAATAATATTTTGGATTCCACTGTGTGTCATAGCGCATTTCATGACCTGAACAATGATGATTAAATTTTTACCCTAAAGATCTATTATGTCTCAATTTGTGCCTGGCCTTCAGCATCTTTAATGTGACGTACCCCCACAATCCAAATAAGTCTCTCAGTCTTGTTTTTGGTATTTTCTATTTATAAAAAGCACATTCTTTGCAACATTAGCAATTGTATGTCTATGAAAAGAGGCCTTGCTTAAAAATACGTTCTTGGGGGTGGCAGGCCGAATTCCCCTTTTCCCATGGGTGCTCTGAAAGTGGCCGTCTCTGGCCTATGTGAGGGAAGGGGATAGGGAGGGAGATATGAGTCTGTGGAGCTCAAAAGCCCCAGCCTCGACCTCACAAACAGTCTGGGCTCATTCCACTCTTGGCAACAGCTTAAACTCAGTTGCTCTGTTTCCCTTCTGGCAACATGAGGGGCTGGCGGGAAGATTCAGGACAACATGAACCCTGCTGGCTTCAGGACCAAATTTATAATGCAGCGATTCAGCTTGTGGCCACTGCATTGTAGTTTCTTCTTTCATTTCTGACCTCTTCAGATTGTGACACTAAAAGCTGTATCCTTAACTAGTCCCACATAATCTCTTTATGGTAGCACGAATGCACAAACTGAAAGATGCTGCCAGTAACATGTCTGGTCTGTGCAGCGAGGGTATTTACTGTTTCTCAGGTAGCTGATAGCTGAGGCTTGCACACATAAAACTGGTGAAGTTTTTTTTACTTTCAAATGGGTGCTTCTGTGAATTAAAATTGAACAAATTAATTTGTTTAAGTGGATGATTTAGTCCTGGATTTATTTATTTAAACTCTGAAAATTAGGCCTTGCACAATTACTGGAATACATATTCACATTTTTTCGACCTTCAGTATCACTATAAATGAATTAAATATCCACTAAAATAAATACATTCAACTACTCTACTGTAGGTCTGATTTTGTTGGCTCTCTGCACTTTTGATCAATATCCTGGTGAAGGTATTATCAGATTTTTTAAGCATAGAAAGCCATAGTTTACCTACAGTACACTGACACAAAAGAACATTTTGTTATTTCATGGTACTTTTTATTTATAACCTTCCATTTCAATGTGAAGGCTCACAAAATAGTAAATGCTGCTGGATTCCTTAAAGCTACAATGGGTAATATCTGGGAGAAATATCAGAATTTACCACAGTCCAAATTAAGAAGATTAATTATGACTTGATGCTGTTTCATACAGCTGGAGAAGGATGAAGCAACTTTTCTAGATGGAAGCTCAGTAGCAGTTGGTAATTACAGCTGTCAGTCATGTATTTAACCCCACCTACCTGACTGAAAACACTTAGGTCTAACCAAAGGCCATGTTTACACATAGCCAGATATCATCTTCAAAAAAAAAAAAAACTGTGTGACTTCCTGTTCCCGCCTGTCACTTCCAGAGAAAGCATAGCAAACATGACACAAAGTTTGTTAGCGTGGGCCAACAAAAAAGTGCAGTGTTTCTAAATTCAAGCAAGCAAAAAGCATTTGCACACGGGTAAAGAAGAGCACTACTTTGACAGCATTCACAGCAGCCTAAACAAAGGTCACTCACCCGATGATGTATTTTTTTGTCATATATTGTGACGTTCAGGACCCTAAAACTCTATTTCCACACACAAACACAAAAACAGAGGTTTCCAAAATCTCCACTTTGGCTGGAGTTTTCAGAAATCATTTTGAGTGACTTGCGCTGGAATTTGTGTATGGATGAAAAGAAGAAACACATGAGAAAATATAAGTTTTTCCAGATACCTGACTCTGTGTAAGGTAGATTCTCTAGAGTCTAGAGAGGGTAGAATTTTGTTTCTTGCCTTGTCGTAGACTTGTTAAATTACAATATTCCAAGAGGTAGTTGTTGACATTTTTCCCCAGTAGTGCATCCACACTCAAAATTGTCTGTCCTTACTGATTGCTACACATCCTTATTTTAAAAAATACACAGTTTGCATCAATATACAGTAAGTAGTAACTATCAAAAACAGAATGTATGATGTTCACATATGTAAAACTGCAGAACACAAACATTCATCTGGAACTGGTGGCAGCACTGTGACAACATCTCTTTTTGCTCTGAGGTATTTTGGGAACTGAAGTCTAGACGATAGGGCTAAGAAGACCCATTAATCACAGCAAAGATGGATTCAGAGCTTTCCAACAGGAGTGGACAGAGATGCATACAGAGATAAGCCATGAGTATTATCAATGAATTTCCTGCAGACAAAAAAATATGTAGTCTTTTCATAAGCACCATACTGATAAATTTAACAACAAAATGTTTCAGTTGACATTTATGTAAATTTTAAGTGTTCAAGATGGATATTTCAGGATCTTGAAGTGCTTTTATTTAGAGTACAGTTAGAAAAAGCAAGATTCTTATTTTTCTACTGCGACTGAGCAAAGAAAAACTCGTCAAACTGTTTAAAATTGAGCAGTCACTGTCATAAAGTGCTTATCAGAAGGAAGCATGTTGTAGGCACATGACGACAGAAGCTCATAAAAACACAGACACACTTGACATCTTTTCCACAACACATAAGGATGCGACCAGAATTACAGAGTCAGCAATATAACACACACAAACACATATGGATCATGTTGCACAACATAGGCCATTTGTGGCTGCTTGATGCATGTAGATAATAAAAAGAACATCTTTTTTACATACTCCTCCTGCTGTCCAGAATAGAGACCTGGGGGAGGTGAGAATGGGAATGTGAAATGCTTTCCTGTGTTTTTTTGCTGAGTTCAGATGACTGTCATGATTAAGTCAAATGAGTGGAGGAGGATTTACAGTCCCCTATGAGGGGAGATAAGGTGGGAGCAGTCACTCTGACTGACAGCACATGCCTGGGAGGGAACATAACCCACCTGATGGAGAGAGGTTTTCAACTTTCACAATCTCTCCCCCTTACTCTATCACATTTATCATCCCTCTCTCTTTTGACTGCTTGACTGCTTACCAACAGTAAAAAAGAGCCTCAGGCAATATGAAGTCTCCCTTTAGAAGAAGCCTTTTCAAAGCCACCACTTCCTCTGTCTTCACTTCCTGCCTATCTGTCTGTTACTCACCTTTCCCAGTCACCACAACATCCCCTTTACCTCAGTGTCTCACCCCTCCTAGCCTAACAGTGCTGTTTTGTGTCCACCCCTGAATCCCCTTAAACACACCCCTCTACTTTCCTTTCTCCTCAGCTGAAATAAATCAATGCTGGTTGGAGCTCAGTTGTTATAAATCAAGCCCTGTCCTGAGCTGGAGCCTGCCCAGTCAGCCTGTCACTGCCTGGCCTTCACTCAGGATTAATTAAAGGCCTGATATAAAGCCCAGATGTGCTGGAGCAAGGGAGCCCTGAACCCCTTTGAGCAGCTTTAGGCTCATACTCCCTGTCCCTCTCTCTCTCTCTCTGCACAAACACATGCGCATACTGTATGCATGTACTGTCAATATCTGTGCACAAGTGGCAACCAAGTGTGTGCATGCTGTCCTACAAGTCTGACTGACACTTGCACATGAACTGTAGAAACACTCTAAGATCTCCACATGTGGCCCTTTGTGCTTTGGATGTTCTCACTGCCTCTCTGATTTTCTGCCTCTAATTAAGACAGAAAAAGAGGTGGGGTCAACAGTGGGGTCTGCACATAACATATCCATATTTATGGATGTACCACACCATGCTGACAGAAAAATACAACTCTACCGAGTTGCAGAAGTGGATGGTAACTTTGAGAGTAGCTGTATTTCCTCAGTTACATTTCTGACAACAGAGTCTACTTCTAGTCTATTGCATTGGCTACACACCTTAATTTTTATACTGACCTTGTTTTTGCAGATTGTGATGTATAGGGGTCACTCGTTTATCGCAGGGGTTACGTTCTAAAAATAACCCGCGATAGGCGAAATCCACAAAGTATTTTCCTATGGAAAAACTGTTTTCAGGCCTAAGCATTTGTTTGAGAAACAAAAAAAAAACAAATGCTTTCCAACAAAAAAACACGATGGCCTCCAGAAACAACAAATTTAATTTCAACGATTAACCTACGAAGCTGGACACATAAGAAACCACCAATAGTGACCCACG
>JAQQAE010020620.1:0-10642 GCA_029823295.1 Pseudamia nigra | reverse complement strand
CACACACACACCCACCCACACACACACCCACACACCCACACCGCCACCCCCCCCCCCCCCCACACACACACACACACACACCTACGGGCTAAGGGGTTGACTGCCGTGGTCTCTTGCTCTCAGCTGTTTGCCTGAACTTCCGTGGCAATTCACATTGTCACTTACTGATGAAAATCCCATTTTTCATGCTGTGATGGGGAGTGAATAAACAGTTTTGGCAGCTCAATTATATTTTTAATGTATATTCAGTCGAATATGATGAATTTTGACGCAGATTCAGATAACTGTTGGAGGAGTGCACTATGGACCTCGGCAGAGGTTTGCACTCTACTGAGTGTTATTCTAGTTCTGTTACTTCTATTAAATGACCAATAAATATGTTTTTCAGCTGTACTCTATATGATAGAAGGATCACATTGAAAAGCTCATGTGGTGCTTTGGCTGTTTTTACCAGCCTGGCCTTACTGTATTCTGTATTTTGTACTTCTTGCCAATTCCCCTGAGGTTTTCATCCTGAACTATTTTCTTGATTGTTAATGAGGAACGGTTACATTCTGCAGGGCTTCTGGACTTGCTGTGCAGGGTTGAAAGTCAGTTGAAAGAGCTTTTGTCTCTCTTTTCAAAGTGGAGTGTTTTATGAGGTAATGATTTCAACTTTAGCAGGAATAGAGCTGTATTTAAACATTAAGTATCAAGGTCTGTCACAGTTATTACACACTAGCCATATTTGAGCTGTTATTTTGTGTAATTATGCCATAATGATTATGGCAATCATTTCTATTCACCTGTATCAAAACAGCTGGATGAACAGGATTAAAATTTTATATGTCATATTTTTTGCAAGTTGATTTCCTCCATTTGAGATAGGACTGGTGCACTTTTAATGACCTTCACCTCGAGGCCTCGTCTTTGCAACTTGGTGCCTCTTATTATCAGTAATGTTTTTGTATATTTCAATACTAGGCTCTGTATATTTACAGATAAAATGTGGTGGAAAAAGATTCAAGGCGTATTGTTTTCCTTCTGCTGACTGGACTGGAAATTTGGTTTGAAGACGTTTCACGACCTATTCCAAAGAACTGAAGAAGCTTCCTGTTCTTCAGAACTGAAGCAGTTTCCTGGATAGGTAGTGAAACGTCTTCAAACCAAATTTCCAGTTCAGTCAACAGATGGAAAACCACACACCTTGGATACCATGACCTGGATGACTGAGAATTTTCACAGACATGGAAAAAGATTCAGACTCAGCAATAATTCCTCTCCATCATGTGAAGTGTGTAATCGTGTATTTACCTCACTGTGTGCCTTTATCTTGTTGTTAAGCCCCCAGAAGGTGGTGTAGGTTAGATATCAAAATTATTAGCTCCCCATGAAAATTGTGGGTGTTTTTCAGATGTTTTCTAAATTGCTGTTTAAAACAGTGCCAGATTTTTAACAAAGCATGTTAGTTTCATTTAAAAACAGTAAGTTATTTTTTTAGGAAAACAAAAATTATAAGGGTCACTATTATTAACCCCCAGAGGAACTGACCTTTTTATTCAGGCATAGCAAAAACCACCACTAGTTCAATGAGTAATGGTCTACATGTGTGAACTGAAGTTAAAACTGAACATTTGTTCAACATTCACCTCAGAAAGGATTTGAGACATCACTTGTAAGGCATCATGTCAAAACAAAAGAAATTAGAGAATTGTTGATGGACACAAAAGAGGAGAGGGAAATACAGAGTTATCAAAGTGTTTCCAAGTATCTAGAACTGGATTGAGAAGCATGGGGGATATTTGGAACAGAATCATATTTTCATAGTGGTTGGAACTGAACTGTACGTATGGCTCTACTGAAACTGGCCCCTTTATTGCTATGCTAAAAAGACATTTATGAGGGATTAAACATGGTTATAGCCTTGCATGGTGAAATTTTGAAACTTTAAAGGTTTCATATTTAATCTGCAAAAATCACAGCAGCGGCTCATACAGACAAGCACTTGTGGCTACTGACGTTGATCAGCATGAAATTTGGAACATACTGTATGTGTGTCACACCAAGATCTACAAAAAAGTCTATTGTAAGCATGATGCCAGAGTTTAGTCCACTGCCTTCATAACTAGTCAGTGTGTGATCTACAGACCTGCGTGATAAAATGTTGTTCAAGATTTGATTTTCTCAGAAATGGTTCAGACATGGCAAAAGGAAGTTGCCATAACTTAAGGATACAAGGTCATATTTCCACCAGACATGTGATGTTGGATCAAAATCCTGCCCTGAGCCGATCTGAGTCACAGAGGCACCTAGTGGCAGCAGAGAGATGTTTTATTGTGCTGAGCATAGCAGGTTCACCAGATCCACCTCATAGTTGGTCAGAAAAGTCTTCAGATCTCGATGATACAATATTGAGAAATTTGAGAAGGTTTTTTAAAACTGTGGCCATAATTGTACTGCAAATTCTGATCCTCTGTACACCTGCATCACAGTCACATCCTGAGTAGAATAACATAAATATTTAGTCTGAGTCAAAACCCCACCTGCTGATATGAAATTTGCAAAGTGTGTTCTACACATGACAAGCAGAGACATGATAGAGCCTCAGTGGGTGTTCACTTCTGCCACCCACTGAACAATGAAACTAGAATTTAACTGCATCGTTCTACGTCCTAAATGATGCCAGACCAAACAACTAGACGCTCATTTAAAGCTGAGTGGAACTGGGTAGTAGTTAACATACACCAAGTAGCAGGTGTCCCCTAGCACCACATAGTGGACAGAGTGAGCAATTTTTTTCTTTCTACTTCTACGCATCATTGCCAGATCAGAGGACATCTACATGGCTGCAATAAAAACCCCTAAGTGGCCAACCCTGAGCTACGTGGAACTCCTCACTTTGGCCCATGCCAAGTTGCATGCGCATCTGAAGGTCCAGTCACCACTACTTACAGTATAAATTTTATACATCGTTTATGTGTTTGGGACATATCTGCTCATGGTTCTTTGGACACTGAGTTTATACCTCCAGCTAATAACAGTGCAGCGCAGTGTGTGTGTGGGTGTGTGTGTGTGTGCAGGGTCCTACACTGTGTGCACAATTATGACACATGTTGTATTTTTGAGGATTAATTGCATTATTGAACAACTACAGTGCTCTTGGCCAATCTAAAAGGTTAATAAGCCTCAAACATGAATATTTAAGAAAGTAAAAGTGAGGTTTTGGCTTTCATAGAAGAATACCTATCTATTATTCGGCAACTATTAGTGTGCAGCAGTATTATGCAACTAAATGAAAAACAGAAATTTTCCTACAAGTTCTCAATAGGGTTTAGGTCAGGTGTGGAAGGGGGCCATGTCATTATTCTTCCATCGTCTGAGTTGTAGTGGATGTCTTTGCCCATTACTGATCCAGCCGTGAGCCCATCCATTTGGTCCGTCAAGAGTCACTCTCATCTATCATCAGTCCACAAAACCTTTGAAAAATCTGTCTTCAGGTATTGTATGTCCTGGCCCAATCTTGACGTTTTAACTTATGTGTCTGTTCAGTGGTGGTCAGGTTTCAAACTTTCTTACCTTGGCCATGTCTCTGAGCACTGAACACTTTGTACTTATGGACACTCTAGGTAGGTTGCAGTTCTGCAATATGACAGCACTGAAGGATAATGGGTTCCTGGTGACTTCACTTTTGATTCTTCTCAAATCTTTGCAGTTAACTTGCATCTTTTTTTCTCAACACGTTTCTTGCGGCCCTGTCGACTGTTTGCAACAAAACGTTTGATGGTTCTGTGATCATGCCTCAATATCTTATCTCTTTTTTGGCCCATTTTGCCTGAAGAAAAGAAGGTGCCTCATAATTATGCACACCTTGATATAGGGTATTGATCTCCTTCGGACACAGGCCCTCTCATTACACAAATACACATCACCTGATATGCTGAAATCCAAAAATCATTCAGGTTAATATAGCTTGGAGTTGTATAGTGTGCATAAAAGTAATGATATGCTCAAAATACTCACTTGCCTAACAATTGTGAACATAGTGGATAAAAAATGTATTCCAAACAAACTTTGGTTATATCGCCATCTTCTCTCTCTGCTCTGTTCATCTACCAACAACTCTGTGTGATTACAAAATGAAATACAGAACAAAATGGGGATTAAGGTCTGGACTCCGTGGTGTCCAGTTCATGTGAGAAAATTATGTCTCATGCTCCCTGAACAACTATGTCACTGCATGAACTCCATAAATCCTGGCATTATCATCTTGGAATATGCCTGTGCCATCTGGGAAGAAAAAAACAATTGAAAACGAAAATGAAAAGCTCCTCATTGCATCTGTTAGAGTTAAATAACTTGTCGCGGTTGAAACATATTCATCATTGCAGCTATTACCCAAGGCTCTTATCTGTTTTCTTAGTTAGCTCAGGTCTTCACTTTTTTGGCTATCTACCTGCATTAATCACTATGTAGCAACTTTCAGTCAGCTCTGAGTTATATTTTGAGTTTGAACTAATGTTGAAACGCACATCTGCACAAGAAATGGTAGATAAATAAGTGTCCACATACTTTTGAAGCTTTGCATTTTCTATACTATATGTTAACAAACCTGTAACTCACATAGTTTTATTCTATATTGGCATGAACATTCTCAAATTAATGCAGAAACCTTTTTACTTTATTTTTTCAAAGTTAATGTCTGGAGGCACAGAGCTTGAAGAACAGTAAATGTGTGACTGTATATTTAACCACGCAGCACAAAACACAACCTGAATGAAAAAGCAGGACAAACCCCTGTGTCTGTCTGTGTCTGTCTCTTTCTCTGTCTGTCTGTCTCCCTGTCTCTGGTTCTCTCAGAAATGTTTGCGGTTGGACCCAGAGTTACCAGTTTGGACCAGTAAGCAGAGGGTTCTGGTGACGTTGACTCAGTCTCTGTCGGATGTTTTGAACTATGGTCTCTTCCAGCCGGCGTTCAATGGCCGAGCCGGAAAGTTTCTGGACGAGGAGCGACTGCTGAAAGAGTATCCTCTGCCTCCCATCACACCCATCCCATACCTAGAGGTACAGCACACCAAATAGTTTGAACGTATTTTTGGTATTTGGCCTTACATGAGCTTTCCTGGCAGTAAAACATCAGTAACACAGCAGAACATTTAAGTTTTTAAAGAAGGCTCAGTAACTTCCCAAAACTGCTGTAGTTTTTAATCACACAACGAGAGGAAATAGTGACTTTGGGATTATTTTCAGCAGTGGATTAATCAACATTTGGTCTTCTAGTGAGTATTTGTGGCAGTAGGACCGTGAATGTGGGACTGAGTCAAAATAAACTGCAGTGTGTTCATTGTAATGAAACAGTGTGACTCATTGATTGTGTGTCTTTCATTGTGTTTTCAATAGTTTCAAGACAACAAATGAGCTGTATGGCACAGAGGGAGAGCATATACTGTATATAAGGATGTAGATACACATACCTGTTAATTAGTGTGGTTCGTTCTCAGTTTGTTTTATGATAGATTACATGTCAAAAGTTTTACCCATGTATATAAAGATGACCACTTATTGTTATAGAAAGGTGAAGCTGAGATCTTATGGGTACAGGAGCCAACCTGTTGCTTGTTTAGAGCCACAGTCTGCTCATTAGAGATCGGGTACATGATATCCACCCACTGGCCTTTTGTTTGATTCATTTCCTTTCTGATGTCAGACGGAGTCTTGACAGCAATTAGTCAAGACTCATGTTCTTGTTTAATTAAACAACTTTTTGAAAACACATGGTTAGAAAATGACAATTTGAACACCAGTTAGCCTGATGAAATATGCAACTCCATTTCCAAAAAGTTGAGTGCAAACTCCATATTTAATTAAATATAACACTAAGACAACATATCAAATGCAGAAACTGAGACATTTGATTGATTTTAGAAAGTTACATGCTATGCTATTGTTATCACTCTGATGCATCACCTCTACTTTTTCACAACGCAGAGCATTTGGGAACTGAAGAGACCAACTACTGTGATCAATGTGGGATGTTTTTCCTGTCTTGCTTTATGTAGGATGTTTTCAGGAGCGCAACAGTACAGGCTCTCTATTGTTGCATTTTTGATGCCATAATGCAGCAATCACTGTCAGGCAGTGATAAGTCAGGACTGCAGGCAGACCAGTTTAGCACTTGGACTCTTTGTACAGAGCCATGCCAGTGGAATACATGCAGAATGTAGTTTGGCATTTTCTTGCTGAAATAAGTAAGACTTTCCCTGAGAAGGATGTTGTCTACTTGACACCATATGTTGCTCTAAAATCTGTCTATGTTGTTCACCCATGCCACATGCACTAATACACTCCTATACCAGATGCTGACTTTTGAACTGAACTGCTGATATCAAGCCTCAGCGCCCATGATTTCCAAAAAGCATTACAAATTTTTGACTCATCAGACCATAGGACAGTTTTCTACTTTGCCTCAGTCTGTCTTACATGAGCTCAGGTCCAAACAACACAGCGACATTTCTGGGTCTGGCTTATATAGAGTTCCATCATGCATTTGCGGATGCAATGACGAACTGTGTTTACAGGCAGTGGATGTTGTATGCATTTCTGAGCCAGTGCGGTGATGTGCGCTATAGAATCAATTCAATTCAATTTTATTTGTATAGCGCACGGGTCCAGCTCCCCCACTCATGTTTATACCTGTTCTTAAGTTTAAGAGAAAAAAGTTTTGCTGCACATGGCATGCGCAGTGACTAAGTGTCAGAAAAACTCAGATGTCATTTGACTGACTGCCCTGTAGATCAATCAAGGATTGATTGCTAGGCTGAAGTCTATTTTTTTTCTATGTCATGCGATCTGCCCACACTACTCGACATATTGAGCACACCGGCTGTAAATCAATCAAGTGACAGGATGGATGATAGGCTGACGTATATTTTTTTTTTATGTCACGCGGTCTACTGACACTACCTTCCCGATCAACCGGTTGAATGCGGTCGACGTAATGAGCACCCCTGCTCTAAGTGCTTCACAATTCGAGGCCAAGACCTTGTGACTATACAAAGAGTAAACCCAACAGAACTACCAAGAGCAAGCCAAGGGCAACAGGGGGAGAGAAAACTTCCTTCAACGGAAGAGAAAAACCTCCAACAGAACCAGTGGTTCAGGGTAGGCGGCCATCTGCCTCGACTGGTTGGGGTTGGAGTAGAGATAGAACAACAAACAACACAGATACTGGGTGACCTCCACAGATATTGGACCAGTCCAGAACCAGCAAACACACAGCAAGGACCTTAGGAGAACTAGAGACTTAGGGCAGAGGGAGGAAGCACAAAACTACAGAGAAGACACAAGTTAGTGTCACAGTATTGCAAGATAGAAAATAAGACAATGAGAGGTGACTGGAGAGGTGAGAGATAAAGAGAGAAAAGGAGGATGGAGAGAGAAGCACTGTTTTTAATGCTGTGTCGTAGGAGTTTTCTACCCTGTCCCTTGTGTGCAGATATTTCTTCACATTCTTTTATTTTTTTTAAATAATATAAATTGCAATACATGAAATCCACAAATTCTTTGAATTCTTATGGTGAAAACATTCTTTGCCAGAGTGGTGAACTCAGCCCCATCTTTACTTCTTTACCTTGCTTCTTTAAAATTATTCAGCCTCTCTGGGAGGCTCTTATAATATCTAGTCATGTAACTAACCTGTTGCTGTTAACTTCATTAAATGTGAGATCTTCCACCAGAGGTGTTTTTAAGCATTTCACAGCTTTTCTGTATTTGTTTGCTTCTGACTAAACTTTTTGAAAATGTTGCTGGTATCCTTTCAAAATCATTTTCAAATTAGATTGTTAAATTTCAGCATTTGATATGTTGTCGTGTCATCTCCACTGCGCTCAGCAGCTCATTAAACTGAAGAGAACTTAATTCATACTTTATTGAGTCCTTTGATTTTTTTGTGCAAATTCAGAGTGTTGGGTTTTTTAACTATTACTAATCTGTTCATTTTATTTTACAGTTTCGTTATAAGAGGAGAGTATATACACAGAGCTACGTCGATGACAAACAGCTTGCAAAGCTACATACCAAGGTGCATAAAAATAAACACATACACGTCTGTTGATGACAAAGGGGATTTTGATAAGTTTGGACATGAAGATTGATTATTGCGACAATAATGTGTTAATGAAAGGACTGATGAAAGCATTAATCAGTAATAAATAAGTACTAATCAAATGCATGACACTTTATCACTTCATATCTAATAGTTTTGCTGAATGAGTGATCATCTTCAACCTTGCACAACACTGTAACCAGTAGCATAGGTAGTAGTGATTATCTTGGAGTCACAATACTCCATATTATTCTGCTGGTGCTAACTAATAATATTTCTGTTTTATGGCATGGTCTGTTGCTCTAAATTCCGGGAGGTAAATTTTTTTCACATTCATTTTTTTTTTTTTTTTCAGGCCAACCTAAAACGCTTTATGGAACATGTTCATCAGAAGAATGCAGAGAAGGTTTCCAAATGGTTGGAAAAAGGCCTGGACCCCAACTTCCATGACTCTGATAGTGGAGGTGAGCGATACTCAGCATGGTGTATGAATGAATGATTACTTTATTTAGAATATTTAAAACAGTGAAAGAAGAAAATAAAAACCATGAATCAATAATGAAATAAAATACAAGGTAAAACTCCATGAGAATAATGTACATGTTCAAAAGAGAACACAAATAGCAAAAAATTTTAAAACAATAACTCCTTTATGATCCCACAAAGAGAGTATATACAGTGGCTTGCAAAAGTATTCATGCCCCTTTGATGTTTTCCACTCTAATTGTGGTATAAACTGAATTGTAGTCAATATAATTTGGCTTTTTTGACAAGAATAAAAAAAAATACAACTTTTTAATGTTGTGAGAGTGAAAACAGATTTCTACAAAGTAATGTCAATTAATATAAAATATACAATGAAAAATAAGTGATTGCATACTGTAAGTATTCATACCCTTCAACATGACTCACCTAAATGGACAGACGCTCAGACAAATTGTGCTGGTAGTCTGACAGTTTAAATGCAGCCATGAGGGGGGTCACAAGCCCAGTGTTCTTTCTTACGCTGGTCCCAAGCCCGGATAAATGCAGAGGGTTGTGTCAGGAAGGGCATCTGACGTAAAACCTATGCCAAAACAAACATGCGACTCATTGATATGACTTCCAAACTGGATTGGTCGAGGCCCGGGTTAACAACGACTGCCATCAGTGCTGTTAACCAACAGGCTGCTGGTGGAAACTGGACTACTGTTGGTCAAAGAAGGAGAGGAGTAAGCAGAGAGAGAAAAGGAAAGGCAGGAGTCTAGGACTGAGAGTAGGGACTTTGAATGTTGGAATTATGACAGGTAAAGTGATTGTTCCCTAATGGACGTATTTTATAATGGGGTTTTATAGGCCAATTACAATAGATTTACTTCGTGGACGGAGTGAACCTTTCCGGCGGACCTTTGACATAACAGATAAGACAAGTGGCCGTCCACCGGGGAACATTTTTGGCCAAACAAGGTGTACATTCGGGAAGCAAAGTGTACATTTGGGAGGGCGATGTGTGCCGACGCTCCCAATGCTGTTGGTGGCGCTCTCATCCACCTGGACACTTGGGAACTAAAATGGCATTTTGGGAAACTTTTGGGAACATAGGGTCTCTCGATGCCCTTTTCTTCAGTTTCTCAGCCGTTATGAGGAGCACGGTGCCGAAACTTTGGCCCGTGCATATCGGGGTCCCCCCCCGAGCAGCCATAAAATTTTCAGGGTCCTCGAGGGTCGTTAAAGGCCCGAAAAAAAAAGACTCGTTAATTGGCCCAGATTTATCCCCATTTTTTGGCGCTATACAAATAAAGAGATTGATTGATTGATTGATTTTCAGACCCTCGGCATTTTTGTCAGGCAGGCCCAAGAGACCCCAAAATTTGCAAGCCGGCCGCAGGGGGGGCCTAATTTCAGGCTGTCCGGGTGTATTTTTTCTATACCCCCCAGAAAAAAGTCTGCCCGCGGTCTTCCGGCAGGTCGGGTAGGTCTCAGGGTCTAAGCCCCCGAGGGGGCCCGTGAGCATTTTTGGTTTCCTGCATGCCATATTTTTACTAAACGTCGCAGGGCGCCGATTTTTAAATATGTCGTTCCCGGGGTCGGGGGAAGCGGGCCGGTGACGGTCCCAACCCGATCGGGCCGTCGCGTGCGGCGCAGCGGCCCAGACCATTGGCATAGATATGAATAGAGAAATGCACCGGCGGAGGCCTGGATATTTGCATTGGCTTTATTCCAAAATGCCAAAATTGGCCCCAAATGTCTCCAATCAAAGATATTCCAAATGCCAGACGATGGACTTTGTCAAATTCTGAACACCGAGGGCCGGGGGTCGCCCAGCGACCTTTGCGCGGCGGTTTTGGGGAATCGTCCGAAACTTTGGCCCGTCCACATTGGGGTCGACCCCGAGCGGCGATAAAATTTCCAAGACGCTCGGAGGTCGTTGGAGGCCCGAAAAAAAAAGACTTGCTGCTGCGGGACGAGGGGGGTTTCGTCTGCCGCCTCCCATCCCCCGGTGTTGGGCTGGACTCAGACTTTTGGGAACATAAGAATCCCCCTTTGAGTAGTTGCCAAATGTATGACAAGCAAGAAAGGATG
>JAQQAE010020619.1:0-10642 GCA_029823295.1 Pseudamia nigra | reverse complement strand
CGTGGGTTCTCTCCGGGTTCTCCGGCTTCCTCCCACAACTAAAAACATGTACTAGGTTAATTGTATGCCATAGTTGTTAATGCAAATGATTGTCTTTATAGTCATAGGTCTCAGCCTCAAATTGTGAAGTGCCTAGAGATAACCAGCGATTATGATTGGTGCTATACAAATAAAGTTGAATTGAATTGAACCACTGTAATTGGTTTTACATGTATTCCTATGGAAAAATTGCTCCGGTTAACAAATGATTCGCTCACAGAACGTGACGCCGGAACGGATTAAATGCGTTAACTGGACCACCACTGTATTCCTTATTTAATTTCCAGATTCATTCATCCCATTATGTTTAAAACTATTTTAAACATAATAAGAGTTCAACAGGCAGGGGGTGGCTGTTTTACAGAGACACAACCACATTCAAAATCATGAATGTTAGTATCATTTTCAGAATTATTACACTTGTTTACAATATAATACAGTCCTGTTATTTCCACTACTCTGCCTCTGTCACCTACTGAGGACATAATGCAGCCTCTTTCACTCCAACTTAAAGAAATATAGCTCATATACATTTACTTTTTTTTTTGTAACATTTCCAAAGTTCTTTTTATATTTGTTTGGCAATTTTATTGAAATATGACAGTTGTTGCTCTCTGTGTGCCTTGAAGAGAGAAACCAGGAAATGAACAAGCAGGTGGAACCATTTATGGTGAGCATGAGGGAATAATAAAAAGTGGAATTAATTAGGAAATAGATAACAATAAAGAAAAGGGAACAGAACAAAAAACTTCACTGGATGACAGAAGACACAAAAGGGGGAAACAGTGTGAATAGGGGGAGAAAAACTTGTCTTGTCAAAGGCGGGTGTACTAACATGGCAGACACAGCAGGGAGGTGACACGAGCACCAGTCTGCTCGGAGTGTGGCGGGGGGGCAAACAGTGGGACTTCCACAGTCACAGAGAACTGCAGTGAACAGTGGCTCTGCATAAGAGGCTGCTGAATTATTCAGCTCCTTGTTCAACTTTGCAGCAGAACTGTTTCAGCCTGTCTGAGGCCACTTTATTTTGGGACAGGTGCCTGGATGTGTGTGCATGGAAATGTCTTTGCGTTAAATTTACATTTATTGAGGAAAGGTTAAAGCACCCTGACCTTTTTCTATTTCTTGCATTTTTTAGTGATGTATTTTTCATTAACATATGCTGTAGAGTTACAACCTGCTACACGGTCGCAGGTCCAAAAACAGACAGGGTTTCCTGTATTTGAAGCCTTGTTCATTTTTGTTCTTTGTCATATTGCCTGTTTTACAACATTTTGAACCTGTTGTCTTTTGCAAGACTTTTTGCTTTTGTGCCATTTTCATGCTGTTCCATCTGTTCCAACATTTTCATTTATGCCCTGATTTTTATTTATTTTTTTATTTTTTTGTCTCTTTTAGCAACATTTGTGCTTTGGTGTCATAGTGTTGCATCTCTTAGCAATATTTTCATCTTTTATGTAATTTTTGTGTTGCGGTGTCTTTAAATTTTGTTGTGACTTTTAATGTAATTACCTCTGCCAAGGAGATTATGGTTTTGTCAGTGTTAGTATTTATTTATCTATTTGTTTGTTTGTTTACAACATAATTCAAAAAGTTATGAATGGATTTGGATGAAATTTTCAGGATAGGTCAGAAATGGTACAAAGGTCAATTGGTTAAATTCTTTGAGCGGTCTGGATCATTGTTTGGATCCAGAAGATTTTTAAAGATTCTTCACCGTTGTGAGATAGGGCCAAATTCAACATTTGTCCTGGTGACTCTACAAATAACACCCAGAAAATGCAGCCAAAAAACATAGGATAATGCCATAATAGATTCTATCAAACCACAAAGTTTGATCCAGACATGGGTAATATTGCAGATAAAATGATCCAAAATGGTTATACTTACAGGGGTTGAGGAAAAATAGCTAATGTAAGGTAACAAATAAAGTTACAGACATGCACCTGACACCAAACTGTAGTGGGAAGTCTGCTGATTCAGTAATGTCTCCACAGATTTGAAGTATCTTCAACGTTTACAGGGCTAAATCCAGAAGAAGTCATTATGGAAATATTATATTTGGTGAATAACTATTGAACTACATTAATATGATATTTATGTGATTCCAAAGACTAATTTAGGTTTTCAGGGTCAAAGAATCCAATAATTAGGATCATATAAATATAAGGATATTACTGTAAGTGCAATAACATTGTGGCTGAAATGAGCATAGGTTCAAATGATAAAGGTGGTTTAGTGCGGTCGAGTTTTGTGTTTTTTATTGTTTTTTTGGTGATATTTTTTATCTATTGCTTCATTTTTTTATGTTGCATCCTTTGCAGCATTTTCTGTTATTAGTAATGTTTTGCCACATTTTTGTCTCATTGCAATGTTGTTGTTTTTTTCGTCTTTTAGGGCATTTTTGTTGTTTCTTTTAACAGTGCTCTCATCATTCATCATTGGGTCCAATGTGGAGGTCAAATTATATATATATATATATATATGAATGTGCATATAATAAATATAATTTAACTTAACTTGCATATTTCTCATAATTTTTAGCTGATCTCATCTTTATTTATTTACCACAAGTAATGGTTTCTTAATGCTTCACTCTAGCCCTAAAAGCAGCAAGTAACTGGAAAGATACTGTATATGAGTTACATATATAGTCATACTTCAATATTCATTGTTGTGAAATTGTTTATGATGAGAACATTTTTGGCCAAACTCCCTACGTTAACAATAATGACAGCACAAAGACAGGAAAAACTATTTTTCTTTTGTGGTTTTTGAATTGAAGTATCATCCATTAAATACTGAACCACAGACCGTAAAAAGCAAAACAGAGAATAGACAAAAGCACATTAGTGGATTACACTGTGCTACAAAAGTCAGAATCAGCCACCATAAATATTTTTTCATTTTTAAATGTGTTGCCTGCAGAAATGGGAACAATATAGGTTCTCTGGGAAATGTTACAAAGATTTTTAGTTGATATTCACAAAGAGCAGCATTCTTCTCACAGGTCTATTAAGCAGAAGTACTTCTTGGATGCTTTGAAATTCAGTGGGAGTGTGTGATAGTTTGAGTAAAAATAGGCCTTTAAAACTTAGAAGTTGTGGCCTTAAAGATCCACAAATGTGGGTTAAATTAAATATGAAAATATGATGCACTCAATCTGTTCTTGAGTGGTAAAAATAATTGTTACTTAATTGCACTGAAACACTGGTGATGATGCATGTCACATAAAAATACATATAAAACACAAATACAAAACAACACTTTATAGGAATAATTTTGCTGACACTGGTTCTCACATTAAAAAAGCTGTGGTGCATCTCTCTCCTCAACCAATCGATGTTAAGGGGTGGAAGGGTCATCGTCAGCCAGAAACTCTAGCTATGTTTGAAATGTCCTACTACTTGCTATTGTCATTCTGATTCTGCCCAAAGATTGCAAATAGCAAGTAATAGGTGAAAAATCTGAAAAATCTGCAGTTTGTCAAAAATTCCTGGATGTTTACTGATCTGGACAAATTTTGCAGTACGCTGTTGAGCTGTCTGCTTGACACACTGCATCTGATGGCCATCTCTCAATTCAAGGGCTGCAATCTTCGTGGGCTGTGAAGGCGCCACCTAATGGTTGTTAAACAGGACGGCCTATCCCACAAAGGCTGGTTAATTTGCATAAATTAGCACAGCTGTTCTTACCCTTGTGTAATGACATAGGCACCTATTGCTGAATAGCTGCTGCTTAGAGATGGAGGATTTTTGGCTCATGTTTGTGGTTATTTTGCTTTTTAATTTCATTCATGAATTGGAAATGCTCTATCATGTTTAATTCTGTATTCCTCATAGCTCCCTGCTTCGGCAGTACTCCCGTTGGTCATGTTGCCGTCCACCGTATCCCATAATGCATTGTGCGTGCAATGCATTATGGGATATGGTAGACTGCAAAGGCTTCATTGGTTGTAGACTTCGTTACCCGACCGAGAGAGGCTGCATTTGTCAGCCGCATTTGAAGAAGTGGTCAAAATGGGACAGCCTCCCCTCTCGGCTATAACATCAATGATCTTCAACTGCAGCCCACAAAGGCTGTAGCCCTTGAATTGGGACACAGCTAATGTATCACAGTCAATCTCTTTTCTTCTTTATCATCTAATGTTGGTCCTCAAGCAGTGTAATGTGTGCATTATCGCCACCTGCTGATTTAAACACAACCAATACGGAAAAACAACTGAGGAAACGTAGACAAAGTCAGACATGGGCTGTGGAAGAGAGAGGTTTCTACATATGTGATTCGTATAACTACAGAGTGATATATTTTCATACAAATTATTATTTTCAGCAAAAATAAATGTTTTTGCACTTTGACACTTTCAAACAAGCTAATAAGTAACTGCGGCTGAAACAAGACAAACAAGAGCACCGAATATGAACAATTTAATTTATATGAAATCATTTGATGGTGTTTTCCTCTGATAAAATGGTGTGAACTTCTGTAAAGATCTGCCAACAGCTGATGAGAAGCATCATGGTCATGTGACCATGCAGCATGCTACATTATTGTTCATATGTAACACACTGCATGGCATACAGCTGCTGAAAACAGCAGGTAGCAGATAACGTGCAGCAGGGCATTTCAAACACAGACACTTTTCAGTCGAAATCCACCTCTCAATGGTCATTGCTGTAGCTAGGTTAGTTCATTTGTTTCATTCTGTTTCTAGTGATTCTTTCGCATCCATCAGCACTAAATGTGGTCAGTTCATTTGCTTTAACCCTGTAGGGTTTGGTGTAAAGTGTTTTGCTTTATGTAAAAATCAAAGATAAAAGGAGATTGATTCAGCTACAGATGAGAAGTGTGATCTTCTCATGATGTGACTGAGTGGGCGTAGGAGAACCAACAAGTTATGGACATTAGTGAAAGATTTTGGTTTGTTTTACTACATCATGTTTTAGCACCTTTCACATCATCAACCCTAAGACTGGACAGAACTGAGTCTGTCCACTGTCAACTGTAGCACAGAATTTGGGTCACATCTAATACTTATAAAACATTTCAAATAATGCCAGCTGTTCCCATTACACCAATGGCGAATGTGAGTTCAAATGATTGCCTGTACAGTATATGTCAGCTCTGCAATGAACTGGCAACAGTCCAGGGTGTACCCCGACTGAGTCAGCAGGTATAGACTTCAGTCCCACCAGAGGATCAACGGGAAGAAAATGAATGCAAATAACATGAATTAGAATTATTTTTGATTGAATATAGAGCATAAGAACAGACTTAACTACTTACTGTATGTTGACACAAAGCCGTCACGTTGATTTTGATGAGAAAAGTGGATTGTCAGAGCATCAACATTACAACACACATGACAGTGTGCGGAATACAGAGTGGTTGAACAGGGTGGGTAATGTCGGTGCAGTTTGGGGGAGTTCATGAGGGTTAATAAAAATCAATACCTGTATTTCTCTTGGGATCGTACATTTCTCCAGTAGTTACTATGTGTTCACGACTGAGGGCTCATGAGATGAAGACATTCACAAAAGTCACTGATCAAATGGTTTTCATTTATGGAAGGGTGAAGTACAGAGGATGCTACATTTGAGCCAAACACAATCTGTATTTTGACACTGCATGGTAAGGAATGAATGTGATGATCATGATAAACACTTTTCTTTGTCTTGGTTTATTTTGATCATTTGATTTGCTTTGATTCAATGGCGTACATTTTTTCTAAATCATTAAATCAGAGAAAAATTTTGTGTGTGTGCTTTAAATCTGTGAAACATTCATTAATTCCATTTTTCACTTCAAACAAAAACAATGGCTCTGTTTTTTTATTATTATTTCTGACTTAGTGCTCACATTTAAAGTGCAGAAAATGAAATAATGACTTGTTTTTGTATTTTCATTATTCTGTTTCTGTCATCAAACGTGACTCTTACTAACTCGCAAAGAAGAGTAAGGGAAGTCAGTAAGCAGCTAGGCGAGTTTGGAAAAGTATACAGCATCGGTAGCTGCTTATCTGTAAAATGCTCTGCACATGGTGGTCTTAACACATTATGACCTGGTCACACAACCTTTTGAACGTGGGAAAACATGCTGAGATTTCAACAGCGTTGGGTGATTTCGGTGTTCCAACATGCTCAGAGATGTGTGTTTCACAGAAGGGATGTCACAACACTGGAGGTTACAGCTTCAAGGCCACGTCCGATGTTAGAAACAGAATACGGTAATAATTTTTTTAAATGAGTCATTTCTTCATTTTCTGCACACTCTAAATTGGAAATCAAACAAACAAGTTGTCATCCATTGTTCCGTTTTGGTTTTAGAAACGAAAGCTGAAAAAAAGGCTTTTTTTAATTTTTCATTTTTTTTGTTTTAAATAGAAGATGGAATGAATGAATGGTACACAGATTGTTTTAGCGGATTTCAAGACATTTTTGTCCTTTTGATCTTGTATTTTTGCATCACTTTTGATTTCTTGCATCTTCTATGGAAATGTCATGTTTTTGAGGCATTTATGTTGCTTTCATCTTTAACATAGTTTTCATCTTTTAGCATATTTATGTCATCTTTTTCTTTTTTATGGAGTTTTAAGTTTCATTCAGGACCAAAAATAAGTCTGTAACTTACATAAAATGACTTGACATTTATTGCAACAAATATTGATATCAGCTGACATGAAAATTTGTATTGCGAGAACATTGTCGACTATACTGCCCAAGTGAAAGCTACAACAAATGTTGTATTTTAATGCCAACAGAATCCTTCCAATTTTTGTGGCTAATGAAATTAAGTCAAAACAGCAATCAATTTCTCTCATATGGACAAGAATATGAAGCCAAGAACTGGATAACATTTGTTTTGATCACAGGTCATTACAAACTTTAAACAGCTTCAAGCATAAACACCGTCTAATTAATGTGTGTTTAGCTTTGAGCCAAGGGAATAAAGACAGTGTTATCTTTCCATAATTTCTGGCTGCAGTTTTTGTAAACTGTCTAATAAATCCTCTGTAGTATTGTGACTCACATGCTTGACTGACTGCTTTTTTATTCTACTCTCCTTCCAATCAGCTTAACTTCTGATTCCTCAAATACTGTACTGTAGCATTGCCTTTCAAGCAGAACTGTGAAAAATTCTTAGGCCACCTTGGGTTTGTTCTCTGGTTTTATCATGATAAACTTGGTATCAAGTTTATAATGGTCATATACATATATATAAATATGAGAAAAAACTTTATGCTAAAAACAGTGTAAGAGTACAACTTGTAAATATCCACTTTTGTTGTTTATGTAAAATTATAAATAAAAATATAGGGAATATGTGCACAGTATAAACATAAAAATCAGAGCTAAATGGATTCCACAGGCAAAGTTCATATATAGTGTAATGTCCATTCCTGTTGCAACAAGTAGAACAAACAATGAGCATCATTTGACATGTGCTAAAGGAAACCGGGTTTAAGTCACTGGATCTTCTATTTTCTGTGCCAAACAGTTCAAAACATTTCAAGTGCAAATGGAGGTAACATATACGGAGCTAGTTTACATGACGATAAAAATCCAGTAACTGGGAACAATCAGATAATTGTAATAATCGGATCTGATGTGTTTGCATGCACTTCAGAGAAACCCTGGTTTACAGTTTCAGCCAGTTGGCCTCAAAACAGCCGTTCAGAAACCAATGGATGACGTCGCGATCACTTTGTCCATGTATTTATACAGTCAATATTTTCAGTCCATTATTGGATTTCTTTTGGAGTTTGCATGTAGTGATGTAAGACTCAATCTTCCTGTTATTTCTAAGTTGTCTGGTCTTGTCTCGTTGTGTGGCTACAGAGCACTTCTGTTGTCAGTCGTTCTACTCCGTGAGCAGAAAAGGACAGTTGGCTTTCATGTGGCAAGCATCTGCCCTCGGTCTTGCTATGATAGGTCGTCCTCCACTCCTTCCAAAAATCATCACAAAAATAAATGAATCTGATTAATAGATATAACTGCACAAAGACATCAGAGTATTGGGGAGAAATGTAGATCTGTTCATCTCATAATCAGATAACTGCCATTATGTGATAAAGCACATCACATTATGCTGTTTACATGATCAGATAAATAATCTGATAACTCCAGAAATTGGGTATTGATCAGATTTTTAGTGTGCGTGTGAGTGAGCTTGTTGACACTTCACTGTAGCATGACTGAAAAATACATGTTCATGGTCATTGTAATCTGACAAAACAAGAAAACCAAGGTGGCCTAAGACTTTTGCACACTATCATACTTTTAATTGTCGCGGTGGTGATGTGAGATTCCTGTCAGAGCTGCTACAGCATTGTATGAAGTACTGCATCAAGAGGTGGTATTACATAACTCTGTGGAGAACATTGAATCTGGTGAAGAAATGCAGACAGGTTGTGATATCTGACATGTTTTTTTTTAATAAAAGAATGTAATTTAACTTGATTTGGGGGGCAGTTGTACTCAAACTTTGCATCAACAGGGCCAGTAAATTCTTTCATCGGCCATCTTGTTCAAATTGGTCCTGCTGCCCAATAGTGAAATTGTTGGATTGAGTTGTGTACCAGTATGCAGTGAATTTAAAAATATTACTAATCTGCACCAGTGAGTGTAATTGTGGGAATTTCAGTCATGCAATGTGAACATCTTAATTTCATTAAATATTTAAATCAAATCAATCATGCAAATGAGTCAATCTGGATTAAGGCTTCCATTTCAACAGTCCCATTGTTGAGATTTCAAGAGTGTTCTGGCCAAGACAAACAGCAGCACAGTTGAAAAAATTACAATCAGCTGCCATAAATACTAGAAAAATGTGAAAATAATCGGTTAAGTGAATTTCTGCCAGGATTGGATTACAATTATAAAAACCCCATAGATCAGACAGCATCTACAAATGGATGTGTCTGTCTCCAAGACATCCTGAAATAGAAACCCAGCTTCAGTTTCAACCGTGTTACCAGCTGATGGATATGCAGGGTAAAAGAAAGAGATTCATCAATTAAACTACCAACATATGTATCTGTAACATGATACTTAATCTGTGAACTCTGAGAAGTGACAATTGGAAACAGGTTCTGTGGTTTGGTTTTGGTGTTTGAAAGCAACATGATTTTGGTTTTGTCTACATTTAACACAAGTTTTAAATCATAAAGTTTTGGCTTAACACTGTTAAACGTTAATTGTAACTGGGCAAATGTCTGAATTGGGGCGGGGGCTGAAATGAAACACTGGGTGATATAACACAAAATCATAGGTCAAAACCAGTGAAAACAATTTAATTCACCACAGCTTTCAGACACCACTATGTCACTGAGGGAAAAAGAAGATTGAAATGATTTGTGGCCGTGTGTGCCTCCGACATCCACAAGCAATTTCAGTCAGAGATCATGCCTCACACCCCCAGATGTTTTATGACTATCCCAAGTGATTGTACCCTCAAATCGTGCCTTGGATGGGATTCAAATATGTTTGATTTCCATCTGATCACCATGCGTTTTCTCCTCATTGCTCCTGTGCAGCAGCAGGAAACAGCGAGTGAAGTCAAGAAGAATCAAAAAACTATAACATCACATGCTGGAGCCAACAAGTTAGATTTGGGTAAAAGTTAAAACATGTCCACACAGATGGGGCGGTATAGGCATGTAAATGTAGTAATAATAGCACCGTGTCTGTGGGAACTCCTGCCTCTGTCTCTGACAGAGAGAGAACAGATTCGCCAGGTGTCACTCTGGACGGAAGAGAGAAAAGTATTGATTGAAAAAGAAGGTTTTGGGTGTCAGTCTCAATCATACAGTGTACTACAATTGCATGTAGCCAAAATGGTCACACAGTGTATTATATCTTCATGTTCACACATTTCTAAAATGATACCCTATATGTCAGCTGTAACCGAAGCTGTTGGATCACTCAGGACATAAACATGGTTTCTGACTCATAAGTCCAAGTTATGAGCATTAGTCCATATTTTTTAGTTTGATTCTGAAGTAACTCATGCCGGTTTTACACAGTTTTAGCACTACTCACCTCTGCTCTACTTAATTCAATTTCAGTCGTTTTCCATTACAATTGAGCACTACCTGAACATGGGTGGAGTCCTCACAAGGCTGGCATATACGGTGGGATTGTAGGAACATGAAAACATGAAGGTGTAGTAGAAGGTGCAACTGTTTCAGCTGTAAATTCAGGTGTTCCAACATCCACAAGCAATTGAGCCTTACAGCAGTACTCTGTCAAGAACTCAAACATGAGTAATGTCTGTCGTTTGCTTTGTGTATCTCAGTTTTGCACAGAAATGGGTTACAGTGCTAGGGAACGTAAACTGTGACATAACACTGAGACAACACGTCATAGTACACTTTATAAGGACACATTTTGTAAGTGTTACCAAAGTGCGCACTATACTCTGCGGTGTGTTTGTCTACACCAGTTCCACTCCATTTCATGCACACACCTGGATGTATCTGAGCTGCAACAATTCAATTAGTTAACTTTAACCACCAATCAATTGAATGTTCAAGGAATTAAGCCAAGAAAGTCCAATTTCTTTTATTCCAGCTTCTTAAATTTGGACATTTTCTAGTTTATTT
>JAQQAE010020618.1:0-10642 GCA_029823295.1 Pseudamia nigra | reverse complement strand
TGATTATTATACAATTGGAGGCTCGTAACTATTTTCTTAGTTAAAACCAGGTGGTGGGCTTTTTTTTTTTTTTTTTTTTGGACAGGCAGTGTACATTTTAGTGTTAAAATGGGATCTGTTTAGAATCAGCAATTCCAGCTGACGTCAGTTTAATTCATGTTTAGGATTACAATACAAAAATTGTAACCCTAAATACCTCTGTCTGCTCCCCGCATTATTTGAAATTATTACTTGTCTGTGGGCTGTGTGGGTCCAGGAATGGGAATTGATAATAATCTAGCAATTCTGGTTCCATTATTGATAAAACTGAAAAATATATAGAATTCTTTTGCAGAACTTTACATAAAATGAAACACTGTCACTTAAATAACTTTGAGATGTTTGCCTTTTGTGATGGCTACTGTGCTAACGTTAGCTCCTGCTTTGCAGGCCATCAAGCAAGTGTCAGTGTGCCTTGTGTGAAATTGTGTGGGTGTATAAATGTTTGAGGTATTTTCTCCCTCATACGAAATGACAGGTTGAGGCCCTGCTATCATCTATACGGGTGAAAGATAACCACACTTTTGAACACTTCCCTCTGTAAATATTACATCCATACAGTGTTCCCAACGTAAACAAAACAAAAACAAATGAATGAACATGTTCAGTGTGGGAGAGATGGATGAAGAAATATTTGTTTGTGTGTTTCGTGCCAAAGTGCGATCCATTTTGAGAAGTCATTTTGAAAATACTGAGCATAGTCTGTCTGTCTGTTTCTGATGAGATGCTTTTTTTCCCACTCACACACACACACACACACACAGTACATCTAACAGTGTCGAGCCATATATATGAACCTCAATCTAGGCTAAAGTCTATTCTCATAAATGTGTTCAGAGAAAAGAAGTAACCATCAAGTGGGCTGTGGAGGTGAAATTGAACATCAGCACAAACTACAGGACCAAATGACGAGTTCACTCTCTCCCTAATAGTAATCCCATTCTCTCTCTCTCCCCTTCTTTCTCTCTCTTTCATTTTCCCCTTTTCCCTCTTTTCTTTCACCCTCACCCTGTGTGTAAATTGCCTTTGGCGGTGATAGACTAGTGTATCTCCTTTGGACTGCGCGTCCCGTTTTTCTGCCAGGGTGTTTGCGTCTGACTTCATTCTACTTCTTTTTGTATGTGTGTGCACCTGTTTTTGAATGTCGGGATCATTACCCCTGTTTGTGTGTAGGTGTGTGCAGTGTGGGCCAGGTCAAGCTATTATTGTGGCAGCAGCTGTAGTGGTATTGCAGGGGATTGTGGGAGGCATGCAGACAGGCTGGAGGCTCTGAAGGGCTTTATGTTTGAGTGACAGGCTTGGACTAAATATGCTGTACCCACTACACACCAAAGAACTTACAATTCCTCCTGCTCAGTGTATGCTCATGATTTCTGATAGCAGTCGTTTACTACAGCATATTCCTGTAACTTTGTGTATTTTAAAGGAAAATTCAAACGGCGCCAATCATAATCAACAATTATCTCTAGGCGCTTCACAATTCAAGGCCAAGACCTCATGACTATACAGACAAAAGGGTAGTTTAAATGTGTTTTGTCCAACCAAATCAAACACAAGAGAAAGAAATGACGCACGCCATAAATAATTGTTCATTATCCAATGTCTACATCAAACTCTGAGCTGTTCATTGTACAGATAAGGTCTTAATGGGCCAAGGTGTGTTTATGCTACTGAATCAGCTTAAACTCCAAAGCCTTTCACTTTTTGCAATTATCTCTATATTTTTAGTGAGCGGGTGACTGCCTGCACTGAAGCAGCACTATTCCTATCAGAGTAAGTTGGTGCAGTCCATTCGTTGTGGATCAGGACCGTTGTGTAGTTCAGACTTTCAGCACCATGGACAGCAACACCTTTTAAACATCGGCTGTGGCTACTGCCAAAGCACTTTGGGTGCAAGACAATGTACCTATCAAAATGCAGTATTTGTTACTTTGACTACAACATGTAGGCTATTTTTTGCCAAAGTACCAATGGGAAACGGGCCTGATAGTGACAAAGTACATTGGAAGCAAGAAATATGTATATTTATCATCAAAGTATTATGTCATTATAAATCATGATGCTGCTATCTGGTCAAAGTACTTTGTCAGCAAACTGCTTCTTGACTGGTACTGACAAAGTTTCTGGTTTTTGGTCTGGTTTGTCTCCGCAACAAAAGCAAGTGTAAATTAGTGTTGTCTTTTACTGACTCATTAACTCCTTTTGAATTGAGCAGTAAATTTTTAAGGCCTTCACTACATACGCGCTATACCTACATTTTGACAATGAAGCTTGATCACTCTCAAATTACTTAAAGTTAATTATTCACTGGTATAATTTGTCTACGATTCCCGTGAACAACTCATGGGCTCACGGTGGAAATAAAGAAAATAAGAGAAAATGTCTGGCAGAGGATGGGTTTGGTCCACCAACCTCTGGGTTATGGGCCCAGCACACTTCTGCTGATCCACTCTGCCACCCTGTCGGGTCACTGTAGCTGCTTCGCCGAGTGACCAGTGTTATGCAGGGGGTGGCGACTGTTACTGAGGATGGATTTCATCGTGCTCCTCATTCTGCTTTCCACCAGTTCTCCAGTCCACGCCCTCCCCATCACCGACCTAACCTTCCTGACCAGCTTGTCGAGCTGGTTCCCCTCTCTGGCAGTCATGCAGTTCCCCCAACACATGACAGCAAAAAATACAACACTGCCAACAACTGACATCTCATTCCAGACTTCAAATGATTTAAGTGTTCTTATGAAGAAGAGTCTGCTCTATCCTTTTTAGTATGCTGCGTTCACATGCACCAACTAGTCCAGTTTATGATCGAGGTGGACACCTAGATATTTGGATGTGTGGACCATCTCTATGCTCTCCCCGTCAATCACCACCGGTAGATGATGGGCTTCCCCCATCCCAAAATTCACTATTATCTTCTTGGTCTTGGTGATGTGTTGAGGATGAGTCCATTGTACCTGCTTCAGTGTGTAAAATCCAGAATGACCCTCCTGTACTTCTTCTCGGCCTCTCTGTCAGATAGTCGCTGATCCATTTGATGAAAACCGGCTCCGTACTGTTTTTCAACTTTGTCTCTCAAGATCAAAGACTGGATGGTATTAAACACACCTGAGAAATCAAAGAACATTAGCCTCACATGTCCCACAGTACCACTGAGAAAAGAGAGGCTCTGGTGCAGTGTGTACCGGATGGCATCCACCACACTCATGTTCTTTCGATAGGTAAACTGTGAGGGATCCGGTGCCCACTGCAGTTGTGGCCCCAGGAGCCGGAGCCTTTCAAGGATCTTCATGATCACAGACATCACAGCCACTGGTCTAGAATCCCTGACCCCGAACAGCCTCCTGACCATAGGCACTGGCACAATGCAGGGTGTCTTCCACTGGCTCAGTACCTGACCCGCTTGTAGGCTCTGATTGAAGAACACCTGCAGAAGCCTCAGTGGTATTCCGTCTGGTCCTGATGACTTGCTAGGATGAACTCTTTTCAGCTCTGCCCTCAACGCATCCATGGTGAAGTAGTCACCATAGGGTACAGCAACTAGAGGTGGAGCAAGACAGGAGGTAACAGCAGCAAAGGTGGAACAGCTGTTGGGTAAAGCAGGGCAGGAGGCAGTAGTAGAGGTGGAACAGCCTCCAGGTGAAGCCGAGCAGGAGGCAGCAGCAGTAGAGGTGGAACCGCCTCTGGGTGGATGTGATGGAGGGGTGCAGGCAGAGTCAAACCTGCTGTAGAAGCAGTTAAACTCTTTGGCCGTGGTGGTATCATCTGGTGTCACACTGCTCTTCTCCTTGTTACTGGTAATGGCTCTTATGCTGTTGTTCTACAGTTTTCTCTCCAGCCTTCTTTTATAGTCTTGGACTTGCATCAGACTCTTTTCCAGGTCTGGTTGTACAGACCTAATCCTATCTCTGTCCCCTGTTTTAAAAGAATTCTTTTTCAGGTTCAATCAGTGCTTAAGGTTGCGTGCTAGCCAAGGCTTATTATCACAGAATCACCACACTGTTTTGACAGGGGCCACCACATCTGTGCAGAAGTTTATATAGTTAGTGACACAGTCCACTGCCAAATCCATGTTACTGTCAGACCCCTGTGTCCAGCAGTGTGTTTCAGTCAGTAGACAGAAAACACTCCCTCAAACCTTCACTGGTCTCTGGAGTCCACTTCCTGTGAGCTGGTGGTGACAGGCAGTCTCATTACACAAGGTCTGTAGGATGTCTTAAGGTGGATTAAGTTGTGGTCTGACTTGCCAAGTGGGAGTGGGCTGCTACATTGTAGGCATTTTACACATTGATGAAACAAAGATGCAGTGTGTTGTTGTGCTTCGTGGGACAGTTGACATACTGTGTGAAGCCTTGCGACTGTGTCCTGAATGATGCTACAGAGGGGTCTGCGTATGGTGGAATATAAACACTAATGGCGATGATGTGGGAGAACTCTCGCGGCGCAAGACCACCTACTTCTCAATTATACCTTAGGAAAGTATAATTAGACTTTCCTAATGGCATTGCTACACCGGTTGGCATTTAGACAGCTGGCTTTATTTTGACTCCACACATGTCAGTGGTAATAAAACATTTGATTCATGTGAAAAGTCCGGACAAAGAAGCAGCGTTTCACAGTTTCGGTTCAACATAATTCAACATAGAATGTTTTTTAAGAGTCCATTCTGTGGCCATTCAATACAAGAGCGTTCGTACTTTACTTCTGATTCTGTAACGCTTGCCCCGTCTCTAATAGCCCCGCTCGAGCTAATTTCATGATTTAATTACTTTTGTCCGATAGATGAATGTTGTTGTTCATTGTTGTTATTTTTTGTCCGTGCCGTGTCATCTATTTGCGTCTTTTACATGCTTTTGCATCTTTTATGTACTTTTGAACCTTCTTTGTCCATCTGAATTTTTGTTTGTCTATTTATGTAATTTAGTAATAATTAAAAATCACACATAATCATGTGGTTTCTTGTTCCACTCAATATCAGTAATCGTCCTTTAATGCCATATGACTGAAGTCTAAACAAGGGGATCTGAGTAAAAGTAAAGCAGAGCAAGTCGAGATGGACGACGAAGAATTTAGTGAAAATATTTCGAAATCTGAACGTGAAGGGAAAAAAATGACACTCAATTTTAAAGACCACACTTTTGAGTAAAGACAGGGAAGAAACTCTATACATCCATAAGCAGGCAAGGCTGATGGGAATGATACATCACCCCGCGCTAACGCCGCACCCACGCATTTAATATCTGTGCAGACACACACAGCGGCACTAGGTCACGCACCCACACACTGCAGCCTTCGACGCACTTCCATCCGTGCACACCTACTAGCAAAACATGCACAAGAGCATGTAGAAGCAGCGATGAATGAATTATTGGGGCTTTTGCTGCGTTTACGACCTGCCGTTACATGTGTACAGCCTTGTCTTTGTAATGTGAAATGTGTGTGAATGCGTGTGTTTGTCGCACTCTGTCGAGAACGCGGCGCATTAGTTCAGTCATCAAAACCAATGTGATTTTTCTAATAACGTGAGGGTGTCAGGTTGAATGGGCTGCATTCACACCTTCAATTTACGTCAGCTCATTATTTTACAGCTGCCAAGTGCAAGCTACTCTATTCATCTTTTACACACATAAGGAAACACATATTCCCCAACATCATTGGAGTGTCTGTGAAAAATGCCCTCTCACACATTCAAACCAGCTGCAAATTCACAGACTAATGTGCTAAGAGATACACAATTTTATGAATCTGATTAACTGGCAGCCTTGTCAACAATTAAATGAGTGCTGTGAAACTGTGTGTGTGTGTGTGTGTGTGTGTGAGAGGGCGAGACATAGTAAGAATTGTGGATGACTATAAATCATATGTGAGTGTAAAAGATTGATTGTACAATAAATCTGCTGGTGTGTGTGCTCCGAGACTATGGCTGTACTAAATCTACCCTGCTGCTGTATGACTTAATGCATATTGTTAAATCTATAAATATAACCAATTAAGTGTGAGACTGTAAATTTCCACCACAAACTGATGCAAATGAAGTCTTTAAATCTTTCTCGGGGATTTAACTTGTGTTACAGAACATTTAAGGCAGAATGGGACAGCAGCAGGACACACTTTTTTACATTTTTTGAAGAAAACGTCCTGTATATACATGACTGAATGTGGTCCTACACAGTTTAAAAATCATTACAATCATAATGATTCAAGTAGAAGAAGTCATGGTTATTTAGTTAGTTTACCTGATTGTGTTGTTCATTTTTGATCATTTTCATAGTTATTATGTTCAATTTTGTTCACGTTTGCTAAGTTGTATTAGTTTATTTGATAGCTTTTGATGATTTTGTGGCATCTTTTGTTCATTTCTGCTGTTTCAGGGTGACATATTATCAATGCATTAAATGACTTTTGGAGTAAAACACATTTTGTGCCACATTGAATCCTACTCACTGAGATGTGTGGTCAAATGTAACTGACTAAGATAAGACAAGATAGACTTTATTTATCCCACACTTTATTTATCCTTTGTAACAGCAGCTACAATGTTGACACAGAAAATAAATATAATATAATAATAGAGCACACGTTCAGGTACGAGATTAAAAATAAGATTAAAAATAATAATAAGTCATAAAAATAGTACAATTATACACACACAGAATAAAAGGAAAGGCGTCAAGGAAGAGAAGTATCGCACTCAGACTGGATTATGTACAAATTGCGCGGGATAATTTTTACAAATGGGATTATTTACACAATGCAATGGTTAAAGTGTAGAGAATACCAGGTTTACATTTAAAAATTTTAAATTGAGATTGCACAGTACAACGGGTGTTGTATAAATATGAATGAGTGTTTTTTCCCTTTATTTATGAGTGTGGAGTGTATAATGACCATATATCAGTTGTACAGTCTGATGGCTGTGGGGAGGAATGACCTGCGGTAACGCTCCTTCCTGCACTGTGGATGTGACAGTCTGCAGCTGAAGGAGCTGCTCAGGTCCTCCACAGGGTGGTGCAGCGGGTGGGAGGTGTTGTCCATGATGGATGTCAGCTTGGCTAATGTCCTTCTGTCCGCCACCTCCTCAAGAAAAATGTTCAACTTCTCAAATGTATTGAATAAAAAAGGTCATGCAGTTTGCTCATGAGCTAGTAGAATAGAGTATTACAGAATGCTAACACCAAAAACAAGTTTAATGATAAACCAAAATGACCAGCAAGTGGTGATGCCAGAGAGAAATATTCCCTTTTACTCTCAATTAGCTGCATTTTAATGAAACCAAAACTCTTCACTTTGGTAACTTCAGCCTTTTTAAAAAGACTCAACAGTGCTTTCATGCAGACATGAAATAAAAAAAGCCCAACTGCTGAGAAATAGCTTCAAAATGAATTAAAATATGTAGCTTTAGCTGAGAATCCTCACTCTCTGACGCTATGAAAAACCACCCTGCAATATGGGAAAAAAAAACTAAAAAAATCTGTAGCAGTTTTTAGCCACAACCTCAAAGTAAATTTTAAAAAAGTGCAGTTCAAAAGGATTCAAGTACACAAAATGTACTTTTCTTCTTGATTACCTCATCAATAGGTAAATAGGTGGTCAAAAGAAGCAGAAGGTCGATACATTGCAATTACAGCAAAAAACATTTCTGGGGATAAAGTAACCTCTACTCCAATTTTCAAATTATTTTTCTGGATGCTTTTTCGTTCACTTTGGATGTTTTCCTTTACATACTGTATATCATGACCCGTCCACCCCTGCCCTTTAATCTGTCTTATATTTTTTAACCTGAGATATTAAAAGCAGCTAAAGGAGTTGTCGGACTCAATCACGTTTCCGACAGAGACAGGGAATCGAGATCCAGTTGTTGGTATTGTTCTATTTTACAGACCACTTTTGGTTTTAGCTTAGGGTCCCATAATGTCTTTGCATGATTCACAGTCTGAAACATTTTAGCAGCTTGTTCTTTTTTCAGTTGCAGTTCTACATTTAGCCTGTTTAAAAGCAGCACCACCAGATTGGATTGAGTTAAACTGCGGCTGGTGTACCGGTGACCAGTGTGTTAGCCTCCCACACGGCATTAGCCTTGCGGATGGTGTTAGCCTCCTGGATGGCATTAGCCTCAGGCTGGTGGGCTTGGTTTGATTGGCACATCTCCACTGGTGGACCTGGTGAGCGGGCAGTTGTCGTCATCTGCGTCCATAGAGACAACCCTTGGCGAGCCAGAGAGGCATTTGGTGAAGTTGCCAGGTGGTGAGCTAGCTGGGGTAGCCAACCTAGCTCATTTGTCTGTGATTGTGTTGTCGAGCTGGTCCTGTGAAAAAAACTGCCAGGCTGACGCTGTCCAGAGACTGTGGGCCACTGTTTATTTCCACTTCACCTGCCAGGAGTGTCATGTTTGGTGGAGGGTTCTTTGGCACAACCATTGTCCAGGAGTACAGAGTAAATGAGGTGCTGGCTTTCGGCGGCTGGGGGACACACCTGCTCCTGCCATTCAGCCATGGGACACCACCACATCGGTAATAAAAATAGACAGCTAAGACAGGTAAAATAATTCCACCAGATGAGAATCACTGCTCTAAACTACTCCCAGAAGCACATTTTATGGGAAAAACTAGTACTACTGAGTACTACCCACATCTGCAGATGCGTCTGATAGAATTATGCCACTATTTACACATATGTGAATTTGAAAGAAAATTTTACAAGTGAAGAATATAATACTGAAGTTGTTTATTTACATACTGGCTACCAACACAAAGTTTCCATTGTATCTTTGCCTGTACAACGTGTTCGGAGAGTCTGCACTTCAACGTGACCAGGCCTGGAATGATTTTTTTCTCACCTTCTCCACTTTATCCTCATAGAACAAGATGAAATTTGTTGACATATCATGCACTTTCATGTTGTGACATGCATCGCAAAAGTCGACAGAGCTGTTTCGCACAAAACTAATCGATCGTCAACGCTTTCTGCAACAAACCAGGACTATCTTAACTTCAAGGGTCTTTAATATAATAAACATCCCAAGTGGAAATGATGTCATATATCAATATAATTTTTTTTTTTTTATGAGTGAATCTTAAAGGCTGATTCTTGGTCTGGAAAGTTGAAGAAACCAGACTCGCACTGAAATGACATGTGAGCTTGAAGAGAGTGTGAACATGATTATCAAGTCTGAGGATGGAAGTTAAAACAGAGCCATCTGTCAAAGATTCAGACCATGAGGTAACAATAAACAACACTGGCAAAGTGAGGAAAAAAGAGGTGGGGGGGGGGGGCTCTACGTTTCACCAGCCCCTACTCGTCTTCCATCCACAACTTGTTTTGTGTTGGTTCTGGTTGACCTCGTCTCACCCACCATCGCAGCTACACACTTCCACTCACTCCGACTCTCTGCCCGTTTCTTTTCCAAAAATTCTTTTCCAAAATTCACGCTCATACAAAACTCAACTGAAATTTCAGTCAGGTGTCATTAAAAACAAATTAGTCTTTTGATTTTAAACTTTTTGCCCTGCTGAGTTTCTATGGAGAATATATAGAGAATGTGATGATTCTGAAAAGTCCCATATTTCACTGGTAAGAACACAAAGACAACATAAAAACAATTTGATGCCAGCGAACCATATAAAAGAAACTGAGTCAGGATCATATCTCTGTTGCTTTACATCTTTTAATAACACTTTCGTTTGGGAACCGAGCAGATCAACTGTAATTTTCAACTAGAAAGCACTCAGAAAGTGTCGACCTCCACCAAGGCAGCCCACTGTGTACAGTAGCCACTTAAAACTATCCTCCATAGTATTATTACATCCAGAAGAAAATATTCCCAGTATTGGCATTTGGAAGTACACTGATATCAGAAGTAGTTTATTAGTTATTAATGAGAAATGATATTTTTATAATGGTGGTTTTCCTCTGGATGTAGCTTTGTAAAGATTAAGAAAGAGTCCACCGGCGCTGTACTGAACCAGTTGCATGTCTGTTCCTTTACAGTAGCACATTTCTTCTCAGCCCTATGAATTTGATCAATTTACCTCACTAGATCCAGAATATTACTGGCGTCTGGATCAAACGTTGTTTCATGGTTGTATTTTTTTTTAAATCAACAAAAAATGATGTTGGCCCAATATCGCAATGTAACTTTGAATAATTCCTAAATCCAGAATGTGATCCTGATCACCTCCAAAATCTAAATAATTATTCCTTGTATTGTTTTCACGCTATCCTGAAAATTTTATCAGAATCCATTTGTAATAACTTTTTGAGTAATATTGCTATCGAACTGACAAAGGCTGGTTAAAACAGAATTATGTCATTCTGCACTTTCCTGCAGCTTGTCTGATGTGGACTCTGTTATATTTGGGTTTCATAATGCTCTAAATATTTTCAGTGGATGACGAGTCAGGACTGCATCAGGCCAGTTTAACACCAGGACTCATTTACTGTTGGTATATGAGCAAAATGTGGTTTGGCATCATCTTGGTGAAATAAACAGGACGTTGTCTCGTTGGCAGTTTATTTGCTAATGTACACGTCGCTGGTGGTGTGTGAAATAATGCATCCCCATACCATCACAGATGCTGGCTTTTGAACTGAACACTAATAACAAGACA
>JAQQAE010020617.1:0-10642 GCA_029823295.1 Pseudamia nigra | reverse complement strand
AAGCAATCCCCAACATAAACCCACAAGTCCCCATAATGCCGGGTGGCTCCCCCTAGCGGCACCCCACAGCTGCTACAGTATGTTCTCACTATATGTCACTCATTGCACCCGAAAAACTGCAGTAATTCCAGGAACATTCATGATTTTAACAACAGCGATAAAATCACAACAGCTGCCTGTAAAAAAACAATGCGGTAGAGACATGCAAAATGGTTTTAATAGTTCAATCTCTGACACAACACGAAGGACTCAGTGATACTACAGCTACTATTGTTAGGTTTTAGGACAGATAAGTCAAAGTTCATGTTGTAAAATCATGAAGCATTGTATGGGGCAGGTTTTGAAATGCTTTTCTTGCTGTGCTATATTTTAAGGTCACTTCACAGGCACTAATAAACAACGAATTTAACAGCTGATGACAGCGAGTGCCACATCCACCAGTTAAAGTTATTAGGGCCCCTGTAACATAACTTAAGCAGAGACATTGCACCTCAAAGCATCACTTGTTCATGCTAAATGCTGCTATCCATCAGATGTGTGACATGCTATGGTGTCTCTGTTGACACTGGGATTTACTCACACCCTCTCAATGACCTGTGCAACTATATGCATATTTATATCTGTTTAGATCAAACAGTAGGAAATAATTTCTACACTGACAACAGAGATGTAAGGAGTGAATAAGAAAAGCATTAAAGCATGTTATAAACTGGACATCCGTATTATGTGGATAAACAATGCCACCTGGTGTTTTTGAAAGATCACATAATGTAAAACCACCTACACTGTGTAAACTGTGCAACTTAACATTCATTGAAAGGAGACATAGTGTGAAAAATCACTGTCACAACTTCATCAATCAGGTTCCTTTTTCTGTCATGTCTGGAGGCTCTGAAAATAATTATAATGTATTAAAACAGTCACTCTGTGGAGAAACAGCTGTTTTATTTTTTCTTTTGGTCTTGGTCGAAAACAAGTCATTTTGAGTTCTCTGTTTTTGTGATGTCACAAAAATTTGCTGCCCCCAGTTAGTTATAGAACTATAAAAACCAACAGAATTATCATGGTCATCCTGGACCCTAGCATGATGCCCACATGATGGTATCCATGGCAAGGACAGAAAAGGCCAGCAGTCATTCATTAAACCAGAAGAAACCAACTGGAAAAGAGCTTCTACACATGGCACAATAAACAATGTGTGTGATGTTTTGAGCTGAAAATTAAAATACGTATCCTGGGGCCATGAAAAATTTACATTAGTATATTAACATGGGTACAATATGTGTCCTTTAAATAACTGTACATATAATGCAGGGGAACTGACTTTGTCCATGTACTTGATGCATTATGCTTCAGACCATTCCCAGTCAAGTGAGTTATTGTGATTGTAAAACAATTTAACATTTCAAGTATCCAAGAATTATATTTTTGACACTCTACATTTGAAATATTCACAGAATTGTTTTATTAATAATCTTTGTTATGATGATTACAAGACAAAATGTAATTAGTTAGTATTAAATTGTTAATATGTCTTCAAAAGCACACAAATAAAACAAAACAGTGACCTCGTCAATGTGGCTTGTGTACAGGTGCAATTTATTACCATAAACTTTGCGATATTATGAATTATCTTTTCGCATTTTGTAGATGTATGTTTTGGGTCACGATGGTTTGTCATTTTTAAAAGGTGGGACCTCAGACAAAATGTTTGAAGTAACTCAAAGAGTGCAGTAACTCAACATTTTGTCCAAAATTAGACTAGACTAGTGTAGACTAGACTTAAACTGTTTGACATTTTATTTTTTTGGAACAAAATATTCCAGGTGTCACATTTCCAGTACCTACAAAAATTATGTGTTAGGATCAAAACAAATGACAGAAAGTGAGCTACTGCAGTTTACCTGGTGTTTTTGATGATCTACAAAATTAACCAAATAAAAAAGCAAAATGATGAGAATTTAACAACAAAATAATTTCTCTTCACTAGTAGCCATACGTAACATTTAATGCTAAATTAATAAAAATAGACAAAATTACAAGCAAACTCAACAAAATAAGCTGGACAAACACAATGAGATGCACAATAGAAAAACACAAACAAAATGTACAGTAATCAGAAGCAAAACAATGCGAAATGAACACAATGACTGTGAAAATGAAGAAAAATTATATCATAATAATAATTTAATGTGGCAAGTGTACTTAAAATGAATGAGACAGTAACCTTTTCACTTAGCCGATTCTCCTTTTGACGCTATACCAATAAATGCAGACCATTTTTCTGATTTAAATTTTTTTTGTTGATTATGGGGCTGTGAGCTCATTACGTGACCTTGTTTTAGAGTTTCCCCAAAGATGCATCAATAAAGTCCATATTGATCTTTTCTCTGTTCTTTCTCCTCTGCAGCAGTATGTGGCCGTTGACAGTCAAAGTCACATGACTCTGTCTCTTACAACCCGGAAGTCAGAGGGCGGTGCTTAGCAAAGGACTGTGGGGCTGGAAAATACGGTAACCGCTATTTGTAATGTATATCTATCCTTTGAATATGGCATATTTCGTGTAGTAAATTTGCCATATGGTTGATATTTGCTCCGATATAATGATGGTCTGCAAGCGGCTGGCGTAATAGAGCTAGTTGAGCTGGTTAGCCTCTGTCAGATAGCAACGCTAGCAGTGGTCGAGCTAACACACAGGAGACGGAGCTGATAAAATATGATGACATTCGTTACTTGTAGGACAACGTTGCGTTTAGTGGCCAACGCCGCTGCCGTTTCGTTGTGTTTTTCGTTCAGTTTTCTTGCTTCCTGCTCAGGCTTTGTTTTGTGTCATCGGTATAATGTAAACGAAGCCACAGCAAGACAATGGAAAATACGTGTACTAAACATACGTTTGTGTATAAAAGTACACAAGTTACTCATTTAGAAATGCAAGTAAACTTACAACCTACCAAAAAAATACACTACTATCAAAGTCTTACCACCAAGTTTTAGGTGGTAGTACAAAGCTATGTTTTAATTTCTACAGATTAGATCATCCTAAAGCCTCATAAATCTGGACCTTTAAATTGCAGTTGAATGGTCCTTCGGTATTTACATACCGGTAGCTATTCGTTAAATAATAATAATAGTTTATAGTGACGATGTGCATGTACAAAAATGAATGCACTTCATACTAATCTAAATATCAGGGTAGAACCAAATACCCTTGTGAGGATTAAGGGATAGAAAATGGATGGATGGAGAACCAAATAACCACAGATAGTTTGTTGTGCTTTAGGATTGTAAATAAAAGTAGAGGATAAAATGTGCATGGCATAAACACATAAAAATGTGAACTAAATGGAGGAAAAAGTCACATCCAGTGTGACATGACATCCACTCCTGTGGCCAGAAGTGGGACAAACAACATTGACATGTCCTGAAACAAATCTGGTCTAAGTCACTATATCTCATGTGTTCTGCCCCAAATAGTAAAACATTTTAAGGGAATAGGGAGGTAACACCACATACTGACACTTTGGTGTAGAGAAACTGAAATGCTTGTCTAAGTTTATTGTGGTTCTGGGTTTATTGACAAATGCATGTTTATGGTGATTACAATCTGCTAAAACCAAGTTGCATAAACCTCTTGCACAGTATTGTAGATTCTTTCATCCTTGTTATTTTTGCATGCATGTCATAATGTCTTGTGGCCACTGCAATAAGTACTTACTATGTTTTATGACAGCATCCACCATGACAGCCATCAAGCATGCTCTCCAGAGGGACATCTTCACCCCCAACGATGAGCGCCTCCTTGGAATTGTTAATGTCTGCAAGGCAGGAAAGAAAAAGAAGAACTGCTTCTTGTGTGCAACCGGTAAGTGTGTCATACCAAACTGAAACACATCTGTTGTAGAGGTGAACAGTCAAAAAAGCAGTGATCTTGTGTGACAGCACTTCATGCATAAAAATGAGTTAAATCTGCGTTCTTTTCTTTAGTTACCACAGAGAGGCCTGTCCAGGTGAAAGTGGTAAAGGTGAAAAAGTCTGACAAAGGGGACTTTTACAAGCGACAGCAGACCTGGGAGCTCCGTGATCTGACAGAAGTAGATGCCAAAGATGCAAGCAAGGTCACATACATGTTTCTTTTTTTTTTAAATATATATTTCAACTTTGTATTATTAAGTTATTATTTGAAGATCATAACTTTTTTGTAAAGCATTATAACAGTATTATTGTATTACTATGACTGTTCCCTCGAAATATTATTTCTTTATTCTTGAAATAGATTTTTTTGCAGTTAATATAGCTCTGACACATCTTCATAATGATTAAGGACCTCATAATTTAAAAAAAAGAATTCCAGTGACCCCGAATGAAGGATCGTATTTAAAGACAAAACCAATTTTACTTTTTTCCTTTAAGACTGAAAAAGAGCAGAAGACAATTTATGTTTTTAGTTAAAAAAAAGCAACATTTTTTTTGTCAGTTTTGTCTAACTCAGCATTCGTGATCTTGTACTTAATGTAGGAAAACCCAGAGTTTGACCTTCACTTTGAGAAGGTGTATCGGTGGGTGGCCAGCAGTACAGCTGAGAAAAACTCCTTCATTTCTTGTATTTGGAAGCTGAACCAGCGTTACTTGAGGAAGAAGTTGGAGTTTGTCAATGTCAGTGCTCAGCTGCTGGAAGGTGTGGAAACTCTCTGTCCTTGGTTGCTCTATCACAGCATGCTTCTTTCCGTGCTTTGATTACATTTGTTTAAAGGCCTATCTTTTTCTCTTCAGTGTGTAGTGTCAGTCATGTTTGAAATGACAATGTTTGCTGGCTTTTGGTTTGTTTTATTTATTAATAGCATGTTTAGAGATGACGTATTCAACCTCTTCTTTGTTTCCTGGTTTGTGGTATGGCTTTTCTGTGTTAAATTCTTCTTTATTCTCACTTTTCTCTCTTAAACTCTCTCTGGCCAGAACTTCCTAAAGCGGAAGGTTGGTAGGACTCAACTTCCCCCCTCACTCCTCTTCATTGTAATTTCATGACCTCATATGTAGTCACTCATCCATTTAAATCTCCTGCTTTTTGAATTTTTCATCGAATAAGGACGGACATGGTTCATTGTTTAATCATAACACACATTTAGGTCATGTTTTTACCACACCATTAGCTTTTTTACATGTTCATTTCACCTAAAACAGTAAAATTATTCACTCACACTGTGCTCATCATTTTGTAATATGACCCAAAGTAGTAGTTTGTATTGTTTTTAACTGACCCAGAGCAAAGTAAGTGCAGCTGCTTTATGTAAATGTGTTTTGTGTCATTTAAGAGGTTTATATTTGCTTAGAACAAATACCTTTAGATCATATGAGCCTTTCAGACTGTTGGTAAGCCTTTTAGATATTAAACTCTCATCACTGCCTGATACAGTCTTTGATTTTATGGCAAACCAGACCAATGAAAAGTTTTAGGCTTTATATGGTGGTATTTTCCCTCCTCCTTTTCCTCTGCATCGGTGTTAAGTGAGTAGAGTAGCACTGAAAATGATTCCCTGTTCCTGGAAGTGTTTATGACCATAGTTGTGTGTACAGGACATGTATGAAAAGGTGCTAGCTGGTATTTGTGCTTGTATTAATATTGAATACATCTTTTCTGTTTCTGTTCACGGGTCTAGAGTCGGTGCCAAGTGGTGAGAGTCAGAGTGTTGCTGGGGGAGATGAAGATGCACTGGATGAGTACCAGGAGCTCAGTACCCGTGAAGAGCAGGACATTGAGAGCATGATGGAGATGTGCGAGTATGCCATCTCCAATGCTGAGGCTTTTGCAGAACAGCTCTCAAGAGAGCTGCAGGTTCTAGATGGGGTGAGTGAAGTGGCTGCATTTGTATCACCTATGAGTATATATGAGCAGAATGAATAAAGAGCAGTGCAGTATGGGATTTTGTAAAACCCAAATACTGTATTTTATTAATCAGAAAATATTGTAAATAGAGGTTGGTGCTGAGATATTTGCATTATTACTGTGGTATGGACATACATGAAAGAAAAATTATGTACTTGCATCAACAGTCAGTTTTTCAAAGAAATATCCAATCCCTTTTTGATATATAAATGTACTCATATGCATATGTCATGTTGCTGTTGTCATCAGCACTGCATACGTTCATACCCTTCATCATTTTCCTGTTTCAAGGCTAATATCCAGTCCATCATGGCATCAGAGAAGCAGGTCAATATCCTGATGCAGCTGCTTGATGAAGCCCTGGCTGAGGTGGACACCATCGAGGGAAAGCTGAGCAGCTATGAGGAGATGCTTCAGAGCGTCAAGGAGCAGATGGACCAAATCTCACAAAGCAACCGCCTCATCCAGATCAGCAACACTAACAATGGCAAACTGCTGGATGAGATTCAATTCCTTGTGGTCAGGAATATATTCTACTTTTATTATTATTGGATCTTCTTTTTAAAATGCTTCAAACTAAAGTGAATATCAAAATCTTAATACACAGAATGACAATCCTCTTTGCAAATATGAAGTTTTTAAAATATCATTGACCTGAGAAGATGTAGCACATGTTGCCGAATTATTAAAACACAATTTCATCTTTCCTTCTGCAGAACTACATGGACTTGTCAAAGGGACACATCAGGGCTTTACAAGAAGGAGACCTGACCTCCCCTAAAGGCATCGAGGCCTGCATCAATGCCTCTGAAGCACTTCTACAGTGCATGAATGTGGCTCTCCGACCAGGTCGGTTCATGCAGTTAGTTAAATGTTTTACTTGCTGATCAGAAAAATAAATCACTTTAGGACTGCAAGAGCTTGTTCAGTAACTGTGCTGTGCATGAGTAAATGTGCACAATAGGAACAAGTTGTGATTGCCTTTCACAGCTAGAATTGTCTTTGTGATTCAAGTAATCATGACGGCATTTTATTGCAGGGCATGACAAGCTGATGGCTGTGAAACAGCAGCAGCACCTCTTCGCCGACCTGAGAGACACCTTTGCTCGCCGCCTCACGAATCACCTCAACAATGTGTTTGTTCACCAGGTAACGGCCACTGGACAAGTCATAATGAGACATGTTTTTGAGTAAATACAGCTGTACTCTACAGTTTAGGCGCAAGAATATTCAGACCTGTGTTTGACTTAATTGAATTTCTGCAGATCTCTTTATGTCTTCACTGGTCACAATACGAAAGTCAAGCCAACAGCACAGCCTCTGGATCTGTGTCTTGCAAACTACTTCATTATGATAAATATAAAAATATTTGCCTACTTTGGCTGAACTGAACTGTGCAGTCAGACTGTACATGGACCTTGATTACATTTCAACCTATCTAATATGTAGGTAGTGTATTCTCTGTGGACATAAAGGCTGCAATTTACATATTAGACAATCATGCTTCATTCAAGCCTTGAAGTATCTAAAAAATAAATCGGTGCATTACAGCAGAGCAGGGGGTGGAGAAAAGAACCCTTAACACATTTAGGAAACAGGCACAGAGAATGTTTTAAATTGCATACTGCATATAATAGATTCATTGAAGATGTATTGCCTGGAAAGAAAACAGAAGCAGGTGGGATTCACATGTCAGATATTTTTATCCCCCGCTGAGGCCGATAGGCCCTGAAAGGGGATATAGAAACAGTCACCGTCCATCTGTCCATACTTCTGTCCGGCCCGACATTTCTACTTATATCGCCGCAATCCCTAGGCCCAGAGTGACCAGAAATTACCTTTGGGTACATATCTTGGGGGGGAAGGGGTAGCATGGTAACCTTAAACCGATTTGCATATTTAATTAGGTCATGGGGTCATTTGGTGACCCAAATACCTTTTGGGCTCTAGAGAGTCAACCTCTAGAGCACAGGTGTCAAACTCATGCCATGGAGGGCCGAGACCCTGCATGTTTTCTCTTCAACCAGTCACTAAAGCAGGTAATTTCAGTGATTAGCTCCTCCCCTCAATCTGAAGGAGTGCTGATCAGTGACATCACCTGCTTTAGTCACTGGTTGGAGAGAAACCTGCACTGCCTTGGCCCTCCATGGCATGAGTTTAACACCCCTGCTCTAGAGCTAGGCTCTGACATTTTATACGTACCTACTAGGTGCTGGAAGACAACCTCCAGTATACCACATGACCTGATCTTGATTTTGAATATTGGTAGGGTCTGGCAGGTGGGTGACCCACATAGGACACATGTTTGCTGTGACCATTTTCCTTTGTTTATCAGCACCCTGTAGACCAGGGGTCTCAAACTCGTGCCATGGAGGGCTGAAACCCTGCAGGTTTTCTCTCCAACCAGTCTCCAACAAGCTGATTAGCTCCCCCACCAACTGATTGCTGATCAGTGAAATCACATGCTTTACTGACTCATTAGATAGACAACCTGCAGGGTCTTGGCCCTTCATGGCACAAGTTTGAGACCCTTGCCCTAGACCCAGAGTGACCAAACTTTACAGGTTAGTACATCCCATGGGGAGAAGGGATATCATGATGACCTTGACCTAATTTGCATATTTAATTAGGTCACAGGGTTTATTGGTGACCCAACCACCTTTGGGGCTCCTTCAGTACCGTATATCACGATCAGGGGGCTCAATTATAAAGCTTGTTTACGCAGAAAACGGGGTCTGAAACAGGCGCATGCCACTTTGTACGCAAATGTTAAGATTTATAAAAATAAACTTGGTGCAAGAATGTGCACACCGGTACATAAATTATGATCCTTGCAAATGAACATTTTGGAGACAGGAGAAGTTGGCGACGCAGATGGTAAGGTGGTGAATTGAAGCCAGATTTAATTTCATTTCATATCACACTGATAGAGCTGCATAATCATAAACATATAAGCCTGTACTGCCATAGATACGTTCCTGTTGTGAGACATTACTGGTCTATAAGCACTCATTTAAGAACTGCAGCTCAGTATGTTCATTTACCACACTTCCAGCTTTAAATGATATACTAGAGCAGTCAACAGCACTGATTGATGTATTAATTGTGAGAAGACATGTAGCGATCAGTCTGTTTGCTGAGTCAGCAAATAAAGTGTGGTGACACTCATGCATAATTCTGTAAAACGATGCACTGGCACTGATTTAGCAACTTGGGTAAAGTTAGACAGATATTTTTGCATTCTACCTTCCAAGATCAATAACCCATAAGTTCTTAATAGACAAATTATACCTGCGTCTGATCGTAGCAAGGTAGGCAACAAGATACAGCTTTACAGATACAGTTTTATTGAAATCAGCCGCTCTTCAAGCGGTATGAGTAATATTGAGCTCTATATCAGAACTATGAAGTGTTAGAGGACAATCTACAAAGTGCAACAATTTTTGTTATTATTTATGCTTTTTTCTTAGTTTCTCCATAAACTAATGGTTGCAGTATCGCTATGCAGGGGGAATAACTACAGTGGGGCAAAAAAGTATTTAGTCAGCCACCAATTGTGCAAGTTCTCCCACTTAAAAAGATGAGAGAGGCCTGTAATTTTCATCGTATGTATACCTCAACTATGGGAGACAAAATGAAAAAAAAAAAATCCAGAAAATCACATTGTCTTATTTTTAAAGAATTTATTTGCAAATTATGGTGGAAAATAAGTATTTGGTCAAAAACAAAAGTTCATCTCAATACTTTGTTATATACCCTTTGTTGGCAATGACAGAGGTCAAAAGTTTTCTGTAAGTCTTCACAAGGTTTTCACACACTGTTGCAGGTATTTTGGCCCATTCCTCCATGCAGATCTCCTCTAGAGCAGTGATGTTTTGGGGCTGTCGCTGGGCGACACAGACTTTGAACTCCCTCCAAAGATTTTCTATGGGGTTGAGATCTGGAGACTGGCTAGGCCAGTCCAGGACCTGAAGTGCTTTTTATGAAGCCACTCCTTTGTTGCCCGGGCGATGTGTTTGGGATCATTGTCATGCTGAGAGACCTAGCCATGTTTCATCTTCAATACCCTTGCTGATGGAAGGAGGTTTTCACTCAAAATCTCATGATACATAGCCCCATTCATTCTTTCCTTTGCACGGATCAGTCGTCCTGGTCCCTTTGCAGAAAAACAGCCCCAAAGCATGAGGTTTCCACCCCCATGCTTCACAGTAGGTATGGTGTTCTTTGGATGCAACTCAACATTCTTTCTCTTCCAAACATGACAAGTTGACTTTTTACCAAAAAGTTCTATTTTGGTTTTATCTGACATTCTCCCAATCCTCTTCTGGATCATCCAAATGCTCTCTAGCAAACTTCAGACGGGCCTGGACATGTTCTAGCTTAAGCAGGGGGACACGTCTGGCACTGCAGGATTGGAGTCCCTGGCAGCGTAGTGTGTTACTGAGCTCTCTGCACGTCTTTCACTAGGTCCCCTGTGTGCTTCTGGGATTTTTGCTCACCGTTCTTGTGATCATTTTGACCCCACAGGGTGAGATCTTGCGTGGAGCCCAAGATTGAGGGAGATTATCAGTGGTTTTGTATGTCTTCCATTTTCTAATAATTGCTCCCACAGTTGATTTCTTCACACCAAGCTGCTTACCTACTGCAGATTCAGTCGTCCCAGTCTGGTGCAGGTCTACAATTTTGTTTCTGGTGTCCTTTGACAGCTCTTTGGTCTTGGCCATAGTGGAGCTTGGAGTGTGACTGTTTGAGGTTGTGGAC
>JAQQAE010020616.1:0-10642 GCA_029823295.1 Pseudamia nigra | reverse complement strand
GAACACACCTGATCCAGCTAATCAATAGTGGGTAGGGCAGAGACAGTTGGAAAACATGCAGGGACACCGGCCCTCAGTACCTGGAATTGCCCACCCCTACTATAGATGAAAATATATTTTTAACCTAGTAACCTTGACCTTTGACCTCAATAACATAACCAGGGATGGAGCACCCAAGGCAAACCCATGTACCAAGTGTGTTGACCCATTTGTTCTCGAGCTAGAACACGGACAGACAGGCAGGTACTTTCCACTTGACAGTGTGGGTAATGAAGGAAATGACTAAAAAAAAAAAAAACAAAAAAACATAACCCTAAAAAAAAAACATTTACACCATAACATAAAAAGTACAAAAATTTTTAAAAATTATACTTTATATTATATATAAATTTCTAACATTGACCCTCAAATTGCAGCCTTTTGTGATTATTTAACTGCACAGACTTACTGTGATTAAATTAACTGTGCAGCACTTGTTCAAAGAAAAACTTTGGAGCTACATAATTTGAAGAAAATGTCGCATGGCACTGTGAGTAATAATGTGATTTGAGTTTTGCTTATCACAGAAAACTAGATTCTTAGGTTAAACAAACTGACATGCAAGAATAACAAAAAATCCAAAGCAACTCATAAGATTGTGCTTGCGTGTTGTACACAGAATCAACAGAGGTTGTGTTTATTCATATCTACAAAGTAGATCACTATTACCATTACCAGACATGTTTCAGTGTGAGCAGCAGGATGTTTTGGATATTACCTCAATCTGTTGTCAGTGCACCATTCAGAACTGGGGTCTGCTGGTGACACCAAGAAGAGTCGTCGGAACAGGCTCATTCATCCTGCACAACCCGGATGATTCTCTGCACCACCTTCTGATCATGTACAGAAGAAGTAAGCTGATCCATTTCTGCTGCTCCAAAAGCACATTCAAGACATACGTCCTTCTCTGTGCACTAACCTTGGACAACTCTGCACCTTTGACCGACATTGAACTTTTGCTGTGTAGGTTATATTTCATCAAGTTCTCACCATCATACAACCCACAGCCCTTCCTTGCAGTTCTAACCTAGTCTGTCTCTGGATATGTGCACATTTGACCTGTTCCAGCGTTTGTAAAGTATCCCTTTGACTGCTTAAACATCCAACCTGCATTTCACCTGTTCTACATGAATCTGTGCATAATACGACAAATTGTTAGTTGTAGCTTTCCTCATTTTTATGGACCTGTCATACGTGTTTAAAGGTTACACTTAAACAGCCCTGCAACGTGTTTTTTGCTATTGTTGTTCTGTGTGCACTTACGCCTCCACAACAAAACAATTACTCTTGATTACATCCGAATTAAACCTTAAACACAGGTTGATCTTGTCGAAACGATTACCGCGCAACTAATCGTCAAGTCCTGGCAGGTGTGACTTGCTCCGGACTCTGCAACGTGCATCTCCTGTCACATGTACGTCTGATCTCTGGAGAAGTTTAGCATCTTCACAAGACACGGTCTTTGAATCTTCAGCTACCCACGTGTAACATATAGTCAGTTATGAAGACACGCGCTTTTCAAACACAACTGTCAGGGAAAACGTGCCCTTTATTCAGACACATTTATTAAATCAGTGAAGGGTAGTGTCATGGTGTTAGCTTGCATTAAGCTTTACCGGTTGTACATGTCAGCCATCATCTCCACCTCCAGCTCGGCCGCCAGCTGCTGGGCCTTCATGGGATCCATGTCCGCTGCTGTTCTTCACCAGCCGGTTCTGGACGAACTCGCAGCCTGCCGTTCTGTCGCCGTAACCTGCGTTCACACGACCACAAACCTGCCCGCTACACCTCCGTTAACCTTCAAAACCTGCGACAAAACACGTGTGAACAACTTCCGCCGCCGTTTCCGCTGTCAATAAAGTTACATTCAAATGGGCTGAATGACAGCGCGACCCCTGCTGGTCACTCTATTAAATACACATATTAGACTATTAGTTTAGTGGTGGACAAAATATTTAAACCTTGTATTTAAGTATTAATACCACACTCTTGAAATACCTGTAGTTTTAAAAGTTGTTTCGTGTGTGTTTTATTTTACAATCATACAGAAGTTGTTTTATTCATCTTACTGTAGTATTTGTTTTGAAAAAAAAGAAAATACAACTCCAATTCCAGTGCAGTTGGGACACTGTATAAAATGTAAATAAAAGCTAAATGCAATGATTTCATAAACTCATTTTATTCTCAATAGAACACAAACATATCAGTTGGCATTTCATGAAAAATATTAGCTCATTTTGAGCAAACCTCTCAAAAGAGGTGGCACACGGGCAACAAAAGGCTGGAAAAGTAATTGACACAAATCAAAAACAACAGGAGGAGCATTTGACAACTAATTATGTTAAGTGGTAACAGATCAGTATCATAACCAGTATAAAGCAGCATTTTAGAGAGACAGAGACTCTCAGAAGTAAAGATGGACAGAGCTAATCTGCAACAAATTGTCTGCAAAAAATATGTTCCTGATTATAAAATTGTAAAGACTTTGAAGATCCACCGTCTACACTATGTAATATCCAAAAATTCAGAGAAACACTAGGAAGGCTGACGGTTAAAACTTGATGATCGTCAGGCTCTGAGGCAGCACTTGGTTAAAAACAGGCATGATTCTCTACTGGAAATCCGTGCATGGGCTCAGGAACACTTCCAGAAATCAGTCATGAACACAATTCACCATGAAATGCCCAAGTGCAAGTTAAAGCTGTACCAAAAAGCTGAGGCAAAATGAAAAATACTGACAGATGGCAGTGATCCCCCTCAGTCTCCTTCCAAGTCACTACTTCAACTACACCTGTGTTGTAAGTTTAGTGACACTAGGCATGAATGGAGATCATGATCAGACAATTTAAACTTGGCCTTTATCTCTCGTCCAACGTCACCCATTTTCCAACTTGACCAATGTCTTGACCTCATACACATTTGATTACAAGTTTTGTGACCTTAGACCAGGGGTTTTCAATCATCGCCACGAATGACCGAGACACGGCAGGATTTCTTACCAGCCACTCATTAAAGCCGGTGTTTTCACTGAAGTGCAATCAGTGGGAGGAATTCAGTGAAATCACCTGATGAAGAGACTGGTTGGAATGAAAAAGTGCAGTGTCTCAGCCCTTTGTGGTGATGATTGGACACCCCTGCCTTTAGACCTTTCCATTCAACAGTTATCACTTTAACAAATCAAAGTTTGCAAAAATTCAGGTCCAGGTTGCAAAATTTGCATTGTTGCACCATTTCCAGCAGATGCATGCGTGGCTCTGAAACATTGTGAATGTGAATTATCACATTCACAATGTTTTTATAAAAGTTGGCCTGATTTTCTAAATCTTGGATATTCTAAACTGTAGATGGTTGGATCTTCAAAGTTTTTGCAATTTTACATTAACATTTTTACCAGTTAACCTAATTAGTTGCCAAATGCACTATGATTTACTTTTATTTTTCAATTACTTTTCCAGCCTTTTGTTGCCTTGTGCCAACTGTTTTGAGATGTGTTGCTGCCATTAAATTCAAAATGAGCTAAGATTTTCCATAAAATGGTAAATTATCTCAGTTTCAACATCTGTCACGTTGTTTATTTTCTATTGGGAATAAAATATGAGTTTATGAGATTTGCAAATCACTGTATTCTGTTTTTATTTACATTTTACACAACTTCTGAATTGGGGGTGTACTACAAATGAACAAAATAATCATGAAAATGATTAAAAATGAACAAAAGAAATTTGTAAAAAAAAATTCTAGAAAATCAGCAAAGAAAATAGTGCACATAAATTAATAAAATAAAATGAGTAAAAATGAATAACAAGAAAATGCATAAAAATGAACAAAACAATCAAGAAAATGAGAAAACTAATAAAAGGAAAATTAGTAAAAATGAATAGAATACTCAAAAAAAGAAACAAGATATAATTAAACCAAGGCAAAAAAATGAACAAAATCAAATTCACCAAGAAAATACACAAAAATGAACCAAATAACCAGAAAATGAAGGGAAACAAATGAAACAGTCCAGAAATTTTGTAAAATGTAAGAGTAATCAAGAAAATTAACAAAAAGTATTAATAAAACCATAAAGTAAACAAAACAAGCAAAAATAGGTGACAGAATAACCAAAAATATACCAAATAGTTGAGAAAATGAAAATATGCAACAGAATGAACAAAATAATCATAAAATGAACAAAATAAATAAGCAAATGAAGTGAAATAAGCAATGAAATTAACTTAAAATGATTTTTTTTAAAACAGAAATTTAGTGACCAAATGCACATTTCACTAATAATTAGAGCGGCAAATACCCTTACCCCCTAAAATTTATGCGAAGCAGGCCTGTTTTAAGTTTTGTGACATGGAGGTATTTAACCTAAACCTGTACAGGAAACACTCACTCTTTCAGTTTAGTACAAACACTTAAGATCAATGTATTTGAAGATACGTGGTTTTCACTGGACGGTATCAGCTGTAAAAGGCTGCAATTTGAAAAACAAGTCTGTACTGGAATCAAGAACACAATATTTAAACTGTCACCGCCAAACTTAAGGTTAGAGTCCAGAATTGGTTGTGGAGCATGAAAAATGAGCAAATAAGTTCATTCATTTTGATTAGATTATTATTCTCCTCCTTGAATCACCATCTTATGATGATGGAGGGTTTTTTGTGCCTGACTGATCCTAGGAGCTATGTTGTCAGGGGCAATTCACCCCTGGTAAGGTCTCCCAAGACAAATTGGTCCTAGATGACAGGTCAGACTAGGAGTGATTCAGAAAACCTTTATGACTATGCCTTCATGGGGGCCCACCACCTGCAGCAAGGGCCGTAAGGGTCGGTGCTGTGTGGTTTGAGGTGGCAGCTGAAGGCAGGGGTCTGGGTGGTCCAATCCCGGGTTACCAAAACTACCTCCAACTGGGAGGAGGCCCTGGGGCAGAGCCAGGACATGCTGGAGGGACTAGGTCTCTTGGCTGGCCTAGGAATGCCTCGGGGACCACTCAGAGGAGCTAGAGGTGGCTGGGGCGAGGGCAGTCTGGGCTTCTCTCCTCCAGCTGCTGCCCCCGCAACCCTGACCAGGATAAGCGGCAGATGATGGATAGATATTTTTGTATTTTTTTCCCTTCAATTTTACAAATTATTTTGTTTGCCATTTTTCCTATACATCTATTCTTACTTACATTCAACCATTGAGTCTCAGTAAAAAAAATCTGTACATGCATGGAAGTTTGTTTTTTTTACTGAACTATAATTGTCATTTAAATTTAACATACACCAGCAAATTATATGTACAAAATAAGCCTTTTCTTTTGACAGAGCTTTTTTGCCTTTAACTGTCTCAACAACCTCAATAAAAATTAATAAAACCTTAGACAAATATAAATGTAGCAAACAGTAAGAACTCTGATTTACTGATTTGTATTATTTATGACAAAATATGAATATATGTGAACGTCATTTCAAACTAAATAAAGGCCACAGCACCCATGGCTATACACGAGAGAAAAAGAGGATGTACACATTATACATGGCTTCACTGCATAATGTGCTTCATCTGGCATCTCAGTGAACCTTACAAACAGAAATAAAATCAGAACCAAAAGAACATTATGACACCTGTAAAAACGACACACACACACACACACACACACATATATATATATATATAAACAAACATTACTCTGTCTCATCTCCAGTTACATCAACGTCGATCGCTTCCTCCTCCTCATCTGCACTTATGTCTATGATGTTGACTTTACACCATGTGGACCGAGTTGGTGTGTCTGGGGAGAACAGAAGCACATCCACTTCTTCCTCATTCTCCAGATTTCCATGTGAGCGCCACATAGACACATCCCTTCCGTTAGGGGTCTGCTGGGGGTCTAAGTCGACATCCCAAGCCTTTTTGTCAACAGTAGGGAGGTGAGCATCACTGGGACAAGAGTCTCTGTGATGGACAGCAATCTCAGTTTTATCTGAGATTTCTGGATTCAGTGTCACTTCTGGAAAAGGTGAGAAAAAATGTGACATTAGATTATCAAGTGTAATTGTGAAAAAATGAATAATGAGTCTTAAAACTGGCACCATATCTCAGAATCTTGTGTTTTTTTTCCTATCCTCAACAGTGTCATTTTATATTTTCCCAGCAGATGGCACCAATATAAAGCATTTCCTTATTCTGCACATCCTTTGAGACATCCACTGGCCACTTTATTAGGTACACCCGTTCAACCTCCTGTTAACACAAATATCAAAAATATTTAATCAGCTAATTACATGGCAGCTACTCAATGCTTTTAGGCATAGAGACATGGTCACGATGTCCTGCTGAAGTTCAAACTGAGCATCAGAATGGTGTGAGCAGAAATATCTTGATGTCAGAATAAAGTGGCCAGACTGGTTCAAGGTGGTAAAAAGGCAACGGCATCTCAAATGACCACTTGTTACAGTCAAAGCATGCAAAATACCATCTGTATAACAGCAGAAGACCATACTGAGTGCCACTCCTGTCAGTTAAGCCCAGAAAACTGAGGCTACAGTTCACACAAGTTCACCAAAATTGGACAATAGAAGCTGTAAAAATGTTGCCCGTTCTGATGAGTCTTGATTTCTGTTGCCACATTCAGATGGTAGGATAAGAATTTGGAATAAACAACAGGAAAGCATGGATCCATCCTGCCTTGTAGCAGTTCAGGAGGCTAGCAGTTTCTTGGCACACTTTGGGCCCTTTAGCACCAACTGGGCATTGTTTAAAGATTGCAACCAACCTGAGTATGGTTGGTGATCATGTCCATCCCGTCATGATCGCGGTATACAGTACCCGTCTTCTGATAGCTACTTCCAAGAGGATAATGCACCATGTCACCAAGCTCAAATCATGTCAAACTGGTTTGGTGGACATGACAATGAGTTCAGTGTACTCCGATGCTCACCACAGTCACTAGATCTCAATCCAGCACAGCACCTTTGAGATGTGATGGAACGGGAGACTGGCATCATGGATGTGCAGCAATTGTATGATGCCATCATGTCAATATCGGCCAAAACATCATCTCTGAGGAATATTTCCAGAACCTTTTTGAATCTATGCAACTAAGAATTCAGGCAGTTCTGAAGGAAAAAGGGTCCAACCCAATACTAGCAAGGTGTACCTAATACAGTGGCCAGTGAGTGCAACCTGCTGCAAGTCTAACCCAACCAGTGGCATGATTCTGAAAAGTTATACAAAGTTGGAGATGAGGTGAGAGGGACTGAATGGGAAAGTGTAAACCTAAACAATGTTTTCAAGGCCAGATTTGTAGAAACCAAGAGAGCGCAGCAACTGAACTGAACAGGCAAAGGTGATATAAAGGGTCACTCCTCTTGTGTATCATAGCATTATATTGCTTTACTTTGCTGATTCAGAACACGCACAAAAGTTCTGCAACTCATTTTTGGTCTCAATGCCAAGTTTGAGAAATGCAGTTGTAGAAGATTCCAAAATGACTGACTAAGCATCAATATGGCAAGACTAAACATGATTTTAAAACAGGAAAGACTATGTTGAGACATCTTCACTTGGGACATGTAAGGGCTTATAAACTGGTCAATATTTAAGTGTATTATTACCAGCATTAATGTAGTCTTTCACCGCAATCAAGTCTCATCATTCAGCTAACACCTCTGACATGGATGACACTGACCATGCCACTGATAGGATTAGGGTGACTTCACATGCGGCTCTAATGTATTTAGATCTGACAATGAAAATTTTGGGCGTCTTTTTGAATATCAGCTCATTTTCAACATGCTTCATTCAAACAGTACAACAGGTTCTCACTCCAGATATCCTTCAAGACAGACAAGGGTCTCAAACTCGTGCCATGGAGGACTGAGATCCTGCAGGTTTTCTATTCAACCATTCACTAAAGCAGGTGATTTCACTGACCAGCAATTGGGGGGAGGAGCTAATTAGTAAAATCTGCTTTAAATCCCCTGCTTTAAGAGGTCTTTCACTGCAACCTTGTTTCATGCAGAACTTTCTCAATGTTACTGATTTCTAAAAATTAATGCAAAACATCTTTATTGAAACAGCCTTCCATTTGCATGATACAGCTTTAACTTGCATTTGTGGATTGCACTGTGTTCAGAGACAGTGATTTCTAGAAGTGTTCCTGAGTACATGCAGTAGAGAATTGTCCCCGTTTCCCCGTTAATTTTGATTTGTGCCAGTTACTTTTCCAGCCTTTTGTTGCCCCGTTCCAATTTTTTTGAGATGTGTTGCCGTCATTACATTGAAAATGAGCTAATATTTTCCATGAAATAGTAAAGTGTCTTAGTTTCAACACCTGATATGATTATGTGCTAATGTGAATAAAATATGGATTTCTGTGAATTGCAAATTATTGCATTGTTTTCATTGACATTTTATTTATATCAAAACTTTTTTGGAATTGGGGTTGTAGTTTTTATTAGCTGATTTAACTACATTATTTACCTTCATTAGGAATCTGCAGTCTCTGCTTCTGCTTTACTGCTAGCTCGTCCACCACATGATGGTACTTCTTACCCCCTGAACTGGTCTCACCAAAGAAGATGCTTCTGAACTGGGATCTGCTCTTGTCAAGTGATGGTTCGCTGAAACATCGGTTGTGGGTTTTATCGGTTGCGTCATTGAAGGCATCCCTGTCCTGTAGCTGACCATCCTTGTCTATTTCCATCTCCTTGGTTATTGATTCTTCACGAGCCCAGCCTTCGTCTTGTATATTTCTTGCTCTTTCACTGGTTTCCTTCTCCTGGTTTTCCTTCAACCTCTGTGCTTTTAAGTGTTGCTGCTTGATAAGCTCTTGGAACCTCTTCAGACTGACTATCCGAGGCTGTTTGAGGGTTTTGGTTCCTTTTTCTGCTGGGTTTATGTTATTGTTATCTGCCTCAGTCATATCTGTATGCTTAGAACGTTTAACCTGCTTCATCTCAACTGCCTTTTGTTCTGCATTTGTATTCCTCCTTTTTCTGCAGTTTTTCACTTCTTCGTCTACTTTTGCATGACAATATCCACTTTGCTCTTTGCCATTTTCTCTGACCACTGGACTAGGGTTATCTGGAGAGGTTAAATCTTTCATGGAGATTTTCAACGGTCTCCCACGCTTCCTCTTAGGCAGTGAAACTCTTTCACTGGTTGGAATCCTATCTGCAGTAGAAACAGTTTTCAGAGAAGAAATTTCTGGGGGTGTGCTGCTTGGTTTCTTGTCAGCCTTCTTCAAACTTGCCCTGGTCTTAATTTGAGTTCGGACAGTGATGCCCAAATTTTCTCCAGTGTTCTTACTTCTTGTCAGTTGTTGATTTAGTTTGTCTACACAGTTTGGTGGTGTTTTTAAAGGGCTGATGACTCGTTTACGTCCCTTTGCCAGCACATTGTTGCTAGACAAACTGACTGAACAAACACCCAAGTTAATTTGCCTCTCATTTGTATTATCACCCTTTACATCTGTGTTAACGTCTCGAGAACCAGGATTGTATTGTTGGCAAAGTTTGGTCTTTTTCACTCTAGGTGCTACATCTCCACCTGCACTGTTACGCCTTTTACATTTTAAGCTTGCACTAACCCGCTTCCTCTTTACATGTGTACCACCAGCAGGTACCTTTTTCATTGCGACTACATCGTCATTACATGCTTCTGCAGAGGTTCCCCCATCGTGTGATTTCAAATCAGTTTGCCACTGTGTCTTCTGACCTTGGCCTTTTGTATTCTGCTGTGGAGGTAGATACACATTGTCCCTCCGTATGACAGCACACAGAGGATATAGCGGGAATCCGCAGTTTTCCATGAGCCATGGGGGCCTGTGATAACCAAAGTCAGGTTGTAACTGAATTCTGTTTCCACTGCTTGTTGTATTGTTAAAGACAGGCTCTAATGGAGAGAGACATCGAGGGAGCTTGAAATCAGTAGTGGAAAACAAATTCAGGAACTGGGTGTCATGTCCATCAGGCAGAGGTAATAACCCCAGAACTGCTGGATCTGCTTGCGATCTTAATTCCTGGCCAGCTGGGAAATGTAGTTTCAGTTCAGTTGAGATGGAGGCAGAGGGTTTTACTGGCCTCACTGCAGAGTTTTTAGGAAATGGAGGTTGTACACTTTGGCGGTGATCTCTTCTCCCTGAGGATCTGACTGATGAGCGATATTGAGAGGAGTTTTGATGCACAGCTGTAGCACCAGTAGAACGACGCTCTGGGCATGGAATGCTGTTACACTCGGACCGGCTCTGAGCTGCAACACAGCAGATGAGAAGACAATTTGAAATGCCAAAGAACCTGTAAGAATATTAATAGTTAGGAACTGTTTTACACTTATTGTCCACCTCTTCTGGGGGGATTAAGAGGTGATCCCAGGCCAGCAGAGAGACATACCGTATTTTCCGCACTATAAACCGAATTTTTTTCCATACATAAGGCGCACCGGATTATAAGGCGCAGTTGCGGCATGCACCCACCAGATGCCGCTGTGCCACAACAGAAGTGACAGTACTGCCTGCAGTTGCGTTATGCTTCCACTGGATGCGCTAAAATGAATGTCAACAAAACGTTGTTCAAACGTTAATGTCCTAACTAACGTTTGACATTAAAAACTAGACTCCGTATAA
>JAQQAE010020615.1:0-10643 GCA_029823295.1 Pseudamia nigra | reverse complement strand
ACTATCAACCTACGAAGCTGGACACACAAGAAACCACCAATCGTGACCCACGCGTCACAGCCCCCCCCCCCCGACCGCAGCAAAGAGCTCGTCAGGGAGTTTAATACCGAGATAAAAACACTGTGTGTGCGTGACTGTGATTGGACAGTCTGAGCTGCAGAGGAGGTGGTGTTTGCTGGGATTAAATCAGAGCCGCAACTGGAGGGTTAACAGGGAGAAACACTGAGGAGCCTGGAATGACAGCAGTTTTCTCAAACTGGATCCAGCTCTGAATCTGACAACGATGGATGAATTGTTGATTGCGAGCCGTTGTCAGCCCGACCCAGACACGGCAGGGTGGGTTCAACCGCAGTGAAAATAAGTCGACTCTTCTGTATTGGCTTCTCCCTCAGCGGCGGCGATGTCCGCTTTCTGCCTCGACCTGCAGACGACTGCCGTGTTTTGCCGTGGTTGAAAATACAGCCCCTCTTCCTCTCTGTCATTCTTCTGTTGAATTTTCTCTGTGCGTGTGCTGATGAACCTGAGTCGGCAACTTGCTTGTTTGTTTGCTTTGCGCATCTAAGTCATGTCATGTGACTCACATGACAGCGCAACATCTCAACACAAGAGAGGGAGGGGGAGCAAAGTGTGTCTGCTCTAAAGTAAAGTATCGATCTCACCAGGCTAGTATCGATCCAATACCAATACTGACTTGGTATCAATACTATCAATATTTGGATCGATCTGCCCACCACTAATGAAAATTGCACTAAAAAAAAATTTGCGAAACAGTGAGGCCGCGGAAGGTGAACCGCGATATAGCGAGGGACCACTGTACATATTTTTACTGACTCATGTATGTTGTTTTTAGTTGTTTTCATACTTTCATATATATGGTTTTTTATCTTTTCTTATGTTTCTTATCTGTTCTTCCTGTTTTTACAGCTCCACTGTTTTCCTCAGGGGGGCCCTCCACACCTGAAGCTATGTCTGGTCCATCTGCAGGCGACTGCCACAGCATCACCCTCTGCAGTCATCCCTGCAGACTGCAGAACCTGGTGCTTTGCCACCGGCCAGCGAGTCAATTGCCTTTCCAAGCTCCTCCAGTCTTGGGGGTAGGTCAAGCTCTTCCATGACTGGCAGGGCTAGAGTGATCACAGCCTTGGTGATCACATTCTCTGTGGAGTACAGGTCCTGATAGTGCTCTACCAACCTCTGCATCTGCTTGGTACCATCATTTATGATTTCACTATTGTTGAACTTCAGATAAGTTGTTCTGCTGATGATAGAGACTTTCTTCATTTCCTGGGACATGCCTTGTACGGTATATTGCCTTGATAAGCACAGGACTGAATGTTCTTGCAGAGATTCAGTGGCTGAACCAGTCTGACCAAGGGTTGTGGTCTGACCCAACTCTGGCATTGAGAACTCTGAGTAAAAAGATGTGCTCTGACTGTGGTAACTTGTTGATGCTACTGTTGAGCTGCTTGTCGTAATGGTCTTTGGCTTCTCGTGGTGTGTTTAGAGTTGGAGTGTAGATGCTCACAATGTTTGCTTTGCCAGTTCATGCTGTGAGGCAAAGGCATTCTGAGCCACCAGTATGAAGGACTTTCATGGGAAGCAGGCTGTTTTGACTGCAAAACCAATGCTGTGCAGGCGCTCATAGCATGCTGTCTGCAACAAGTCTGGTCTCTTGCAGTGCTACTATGTCAATGTCAAGTCTCTTCAGCTTCAAGTTGATGACTGCTGTTTTCTTGTTGTTTCTGACCTGTTGCAAGTCATCCGAGAGGCCAGGGCACATGGTCCTGACATTCCAAGTGGCCAGCCACAAGACACGCGATTTCTTCTTTCTTCTTTGTCTTCCTCCAGGTGTAGTGGCGACCATCTGCTCATTGACCTGATCTGAGCTTCAAGCACCCACTGGACCAGGCAGACAATGGCAGATCAGAACCCTACTGTCCATGGGGTGCCTGGATTAGGCAGGTGTAGCTGTTCAGTCAGGTACAAGGGACCTTTCCCACCCTCAGAGACAACCTGTCGCACCTATTCTTTATGCCAATTCGATACCTCTAGTAAAGCTGTCTGTAAAAAGTAATGTTTTTCAAAGATCCTATCAGTTAATCACACCTGTCAATTGAAGAAAATACAGTAGACAAAGCTTTCTATTCACCCTAAAATCTAATTCACAGAACAAATGGGCCAGAGATCCACTCATTATAGGGTCCAAATAATGGTCCAATTATTTTTTTAAAAAGTTACACTTATTTCTAGTGAGAGGCTGTCATTTGTTAAATAGATACTGTACTTTTGCATCATCTTCAAGTTAAAGCCATTGCTGTTGGCTGGTATTGTATATATGGTGCTAAAGTACTGTTTGTACTGTAGGTGAAATTATTGACATACAGTAATTGAACGTGAAGAATGGACAACTGTTTGGCTTCGAGTTACTATGTTTACTTATGTTTATCACTGACTCTTTTACATAGCTAAGGGATTATTTGATTTCCCTTATGGAATGAATAAAATTAATCTCATTTCATCTTATCACATCTCATTAAATTCTTACATTATTTCATCTATTCCCATCCCATCTCATTTTTGTAAACGTCATCTCATTCTCACCTCATTTCATTCTCATTTTATGTCATTTAATTTAATTTAATTCAGCTTGTTTTATATCAGCTCATCTGATTCTTATTTCATTTCTAAATTCTCATGTCTCATCATCATTTTTATCTCATCTCTGATTACAAATCAGCATGTCCAATTTCATCTCGTCTCATGCTGTTTCATTTAATCTAAACCCATTTTCACCTCATTTTTATTTAATTAAATTTTACCTCATTTCATTAAATTTCTGTTTCTTTTTTTTTGATTGAATCTCAAATTCTCGTCTCATCACATTTTACTCTTTTCATCTCACCTCAGCTATAATTTACTAGGGGTAGTTTATACAGTGTTTAATGACTAATGGTAGCTAATAATTAACCAATAATTAATTTAATTCTCATTTCATTTGATTAAATTCTCATTTTGTCTCATCTGATGTCATCTTAACTATACTTACTCAGTATATTCCCTGGCTCATATCTGATAAAAATAAGAGAAATATTCCTTTAATCATCATCTTGCCATTGATGAGTTTCATCTCAGGGTCTCTTGAGAATGCAACTCCCCTACTATGAATAAAAAAGATGAAAACAGATGATGTAACACAATCTATTAACATCAACAGAGCTCATAAACTGAAACGGAAGCAGATCTCTCAGGCAGCTCTTGTTAACAGTGATGTAAGTGACAGGTTGAAAAGTCAATCACTATTTTTCTAAAGAAGTTCATGTAGGGGCAGTCCTTATTGTCAGTATTGTGTGAGCTCAGGGCAGTCAATTATCCTGCAGGGCTTTTTTTTTCTCTCTGCAGTCTTTCACACAATCCTTTCATGGTCCAAAACGTATGTGTGTGTTCTTACTTTCCGTGCACCAGACACACACTGTATGTGCAATTGTGCTTCTTTTGTGAAACTGTGGCAGATACAGCTCCTGAAAACACCCCAGTTTCTTTGAACTGTTTACTGCAGGGCCTCTCCTTGCTCTCATTTCAAAAACTCTTTTACATCTGAATGTATATGTGTATTTTCTTCACAAACCTTCCTATTTCATTACACTACACCGCTCTATCTGTATTTCACAGTTTTTAATTGCCACCACTTTTTCAAGGACTGTCTATCGGCTGGCCTTGGATTGTCTGGGGGTCACCCCAGAGGAGCTGGATGAGGTGGCTGGGGAGAGGGAAGTTTGGGCTTCTCTGCTTAGGCTGCTGCACCCGCGACCCAGACCCGGATAAGTGGTCGATGATGGACAGATGGGTGGATGTCTGAAATGAGGTGTAAATCAATATCTGACTACCTGAACAGCAATCCATTCTGCAATAAAAACACATATTTAGCAACTTATATCATCTGATGTTTTACAGCAACCTGAAATTGGCATAAAATTTTGTTTTGGAGCAGAATAATTGAATTACTTCCTCTTTTAAGAAGGCAATGCTGATTTATTGCCATATGAAGGCTGGAGGAAAAGGAAGAGCTCGTTTATATCGCAGCTGCCTTAAAGTAAATCAAGCAGCAAAACACAAATGATCAGAAATATATCTTATTTTATGATTATATGCAAATAAATGACATTTAAGGAGAATGGTGTTTACAGAAAAATAATATCTTCATACATAATGTGTGTGTTTCTCTTTTTTTCTGATAGAAAATATAATCTTTCTCTTTTGCTGTGCATACCGACAAGAAAGAATTCTGTGTCTGGTCCAAGCAGCTGATTCAAACATTTGGACTTCATTAACCAGACAGCACAAGGGAAAGATGGCTCTCCAAATAGCTGATGAGAACCACTACACAGCCTCTCTGTACTCAAGTATTGCTTAATTAGACACTTGAAGTTAATTGTGGTAGTATAAAGGTAGGCGTGATTATTGGGCTGATTATGGATCCCCGGCCCATCATTAAACCTCATTCTGGACTCAAAAGAAAATCCAGCAGTTGGGAATTTCTAGATTTAGCCTTAAAAGGGAAACCTGCTGCGGCTCAGTCAGTTGATGCATGGTGAATGTGAATGTGAGAGTACAAATCTGCACAAATGTAAAAATAAACTCTGGAATGATGCAGGCAATATCAGGATTCCAATACGCAGCAGAAATGTGCAATCATGTTTTACAGTTACAGTTTACTCTTTTCCACCATCGTTCTTCTATTCCACTGTTATTCTTATCGTTATTATGTGTAATTATACTATGAGCTAGGTTTATATTTGTCCTTTTGGCCTAATTTCCCTGCCCAAAACATCCAGAAGGCACTTGAGTTACATAAGAGAGATTCTCACTTCTGACTCAGATTTCATCAGACATTTGTGTCTCTCAAGCTCACAGTCTGTGTTCTGTCATCCAACCAGCAGAAGTCACTGTAGTGTAAATTTGATCTAAAATCCTTGCCGCAAAATAACCCTACATTGAAATTGTTTACGTTTCCATGAAGTTTTCAAAGTTTTTTTTTTCTCTTGGTACGTCTCATAACGCACAAAAACAGAAAAGGGGCTTAAAAATGCGTTTAGACCTGCCAAAATACTCAGAGTTAATGCTTCAAACGTGGCATAGTTCCTATTACGTACAGTCATTGTAACCCCATTTATCATTATTCATATCATTGCACCAGATACACAGCACCATTACCCGGTGGGTTGACCTGACAAACTGTTGATTTAATCTGGCTCACAAGATGTACTCTGCTGAAAAAAGGCGACTATTTCAATTGCTCAGTGACATGATTGTCATTCCTCTCCTTCTCCTATCTGCATTTTACTATAGAGCTGGGTAATAAATCAATGATTGCTTATGTGAAGTATATATTTTATTTTGTAATTACATTTGTGATAACATTTTTGTCCAGTTTATACAGCCATAACCATCATTTGTTCCTCACATTTGACCCGTGCAGCTTGTATAAAATTGCCCCCTACAGACAGTGTTTTGTCAAAATGTGTTTCAAAGGCAACCACAGTAGCATTTGTTCCATCACACCCATAAACTGGACAAGATGGACAAATCCTCTGTGATTTGTAACATCAAGTCATAGTTCATCATGTATTTTCGAAAACTCCTGACACTATTTTACACAAAACTGTGTAAAATAGTGTCAGTACTGTCCATGTAGTGTAAAATACTGTCCATGTTCTGTAAAGCACTTTGGTCACCTACGGGTTGTTTTAAAGGGCTATATAAATAAAGTACATTACATTACATTACATTACAAAACACCATTGCTGTTTCCTGCACTCCTTGGGCAGCATGCCCAACATAAGAGTGATTCATTGAAAAAATCCACGCTGCAGTGAAATGAACCAGAGAGCATATTCCAGAACACTATTCCAGAGCATATTCCAAGAACTTAACTTTGTGCAGCAGTTACATTTTGACATTTAATCAGTGTGTAAAACTGGTCCCGGGAATGAAACTGAAGACACAGGAATAAGAAGATGCACAAGTGGTTGAAGCAAATACAAAGACCTTTTTCAAGGACAATTTGCAATTTTTTTTGTTGACTGGCTTTATAAATGTGATCTGCAACTGGATAACTCTTCGAATATAAACACATCAAATTACACAAACACACCTGGCACTCACTCTTCTCATCTGCCGTCTGTGCGCATGTAAACAAATCTCTCTATGTAAGCAGATATCAGCCCGGGTAATGGCATTAGTGGTCACATGTTAAATATGATTGTCACATTGTAGTATTTTTTATTAAAAGCAAGAGAAAACAAACTATGAACAACACAGTCCTTTGTGAACATTAACCAGCTGACATTTTCTGTGTGTATGATCCCACTGGAAGAGCTGCTTTTGTGATTTCAGCGTTAGGGGGTGAACAACGGAGAGGCATTTGACCACTGTAATAATAAAAAATGAAAACAGAGAAAAGCAATGTATTATCAGATTATAGGCCAGATTCTGGTCTACCAAGAAGCAAATTTTCAATTCAGTATATAACATTTTATACTTTAAAGATCAAATACACAAAAAAATGATTGGTTACATTTTTTTGTGTATTTGATTATTAAAGGTGCTGTCTACGATGCTGGCAATCTAGCTAGTAGCCAATCTTTGTAGCAATTCGCCCCACATGTTTGGACGGGTGACGCGCTGGTCAACACAGCTTCCAACCTCATAGGTGCACGAGCTCATGCACTCATTTGTGGAGTTGAAATTTCTTGTCGGAATGGAGAACTTAGTGATTTAAAGGCGGCATATCTTAACACTTTAAATTAATATTTGTATCACTTATATGTGTCTTTTAAATACTTCTTTAAGAGTGTTGACAAAATAATGGGATTTTATTTGATTATGTCTTGGTTTTTATAATTCTGCCACACATGGAATTCACGGTGTGAGTCATATCCATCCACTTTTCATACACTCTGTTTTCACTTAGACGTGTTATAGACACACACATTTGAAGAGAAAATGCTGTGGTTAGTTGAACTATAGGTCATTTCCAAGGTGACCTGGGTTCATACTCTCACACCAGGCTACCATAAATACACAATGAGGCCATTTTAGGATAAGTAAAATTTTATGATTAAACTTGGTCAGTTGCTCATGGAGCCAGGGCTACTTTTAGCTTTACTGTGATTGGTTATGACGTGTGATGTCAAAAGATACAAACATTCAAAATGGCTTATTTTTTCTGTTCATCTTCTGGTCTCCTCATCTACACAAGTCAGAACTACACAAGATCACAGTTTCACGGCTTTTATTTTATATTGCAGACTTTAAATGATACAGTACATTGAATTTCTATTATATTGATTTTCAGCTAAATATTTAAGGACTAATCTTATGCACTGTTTTTTTGGGGGTTTTTTTGTACATTAGGCTCCTGCCCGTGCCAAACAACCTCATCAGTAAAATAAAAATATGGGTTCAATTTTAAGGCGTTTTAAGGTTCAGTGCGCAATATTTAGTGATGTCTATAGTCTGAACAGTCCTTTATGTGGGAGTCCCTTGTTAGAGTGTGTTTGTTTTCTCTTTTATGGGTTTTTTAAGTTAAAGGGACGTTCATTCTGGTCCACAAACAAGCAAACTGGACCATAGTAATGTACATCCGAGCCAAATTGACACGTGCTATAGAACAGAGCATTTTTCAGATGAAAACCTCACAGTGAAATCAGACCATGTATGGTAGCGTTACAAAGAGGTCCTTTAAAAACAAAGGGAAAGTCAAATTAGTAAACATTATTCTATAAAGACCCTTAGAGAAATCTTTCATGGACACATATACAGATGCAACGTTAAGTGTTAATATATGCTGAGTTGGTTTCCATGCATTTTGTTTTCCCTTTCTGTGAAATGAACTTTACCAAACTCTGACCGAGCTGTTTTTGTATTTAAGCCAAACTAAAACTTGCCAATGACATTGTCACAAGTGGAGTATTTTTGTACACTTTCAATGGTAACATTCATCTGTATTTTCATGCACTTATTTAATTTTGTGTGACTGTCAAGCAACTTATAATGTATGGCAGTAAAACTGGGGTTTGTGAACAAATAGATGCATGCACATGTCCACACAAAACAGAAACTTTGAGTGTAACACAAAAAAAGGGGGGAAAAAAATCCACAGTAAAGCATGAAGCACATCTGCATATAACAGTGTAGCAGTGTTTCTCCATGTGACATCCACAGCTGAGTAACTGCAGAGACTCTGAGAAGACAGGACAAGTGCTGCATTTAAATAGACACGGTGTAACATTCACAGTATAATGCATAATTCAGCCCTGCACTGTGGATTAAACCCTGCTCCCCAGCTGTTACAGAGAGCCACTTAAAAACAGCATGTAGCATGCCAAACAAGACCCTGAACTGCTACTGATATCATGAGGTCCCCTTTTGCTTTTTATAGTCACAGAGAGGGGAAAAAAAACTTTCTACTCCCAAAAACAGATATTTTCCAAACCGAGGGTGAAACACAGATTCCATAAAGTACAAATGTTCACACAGACACTTTTTTACACTCACACAACCAAATGGCCACGCAAACTAAACACACATATGCAGTGGGGCACTTGAGGATAGTTTTCCATAGACAACTAGCCCCTATCAGAGATTCCAGTCCTTGTTGCCATGACGATGATTACACTTACCCCAAACACGGGTTTCTTTCTTATGACTTATAGTGCCCTCCACCCCATCCTCAGGGAGACTGTTTTCAGCATAATGCATGTGAATGCAACCCTGGAACAGCATTACAGAGAGCCAATTGATCAAGTGTGACATACAGGGAGAGCCTGGCGAGCACACTGCAATGGAGGAGAGGGATTTGATAACAATAGATACAGAAAACAGTGAAGAGTACAGCACAAACACCTGAAAATGTCTGGGATAACATCAGACGTAGTATGAGAACATACTTATCACTCTGGACATTCTCTGGTCAGACATGTATATTGAATTTTAGATTTCAAATTCTGTCCTTGCAAGTTTTTTCTTCCATTAAGGTACAAATGAAATGCAAGTATGGGTTTTCCTGTCATTGTGAGTTTCCCACCCCGCCCTTACGTGTGAGTCCCCTGTCCTAGTATGATTAGAGTGGAAGTGCCGCCTGTGTTTATTTACTTTCTTAATTTGTGCATTAAAAAAACCTGAGTGGAAATACTCAAAATTAAAATACGTAAATATATAAACATTGAAATATTTCCAAAAGATTTTTACACCTAGATGTGAAAAAGTCAGCACAGTGATAAAAGGTAAATGGAACCAGATGTATTGAATGATTGCATGTACAGTAAATGCAAATGAAAAGCAACAAGGAAAATCAATTAAGAATTTCATATAGGAAAACAGGGATGAGAAGCTTACATGTAGAAACAAATTTAGACCAGCGATTCACTTCAGTTCAATTCTGGGGGAAACACCTGCAGCTACTAAGTGCCTTACATCTACCAGCTCTTCAATACAAGGCTCAGGTAGGATATATCCAGTACTTTATTTTTTGGATATTATTTTTATTGTCACATTCAAATGAAACACACAACCATACGAAATGCCCATATCCAAAACCCATCACACATACTCTGCACATGCACACACAAACACACCATAGGGGAGGGTTATCACAGTTTTATAACATAATCCTCCCCTATGGTGTGTTTGTGTGGAAGCAGAAAAATGTAACTATCAAGAACTGCAAAACCCACAGTAATACCCACTGCCTACATACTGTTATTGGATACACCCATAGGTTTATGCAAAATAGAGGCAGAAGAGTAAACATACATGAATAAATGCAACAAAAAAAAAATGGAACAGAATAGAGTTGACGTTCCTTTTATGGGAAATTTGTAAAATGAATAGCAAGTGCAGATAAGTCAGTCAATTACTCTCCTGGAGACAGTCTTTATTGCATTCATAATTCCTGTAATTCACTGCTCTCTGGAATCTGTAAAAAAAAAAAAAGAATCCAACAGTGCCCTCAACTAGTCAAAAATTCTGCAGTTCAGGTTTCAACTCAGGCATGAATATAGTACACTGATCCCGGCATCTCTACACTGGCTGCCTGCTGCTTTTAGAATGGATTTAAAAATATTATTGATCACTGTTACATCCCTGAGAGGCCTTTCCCTATCTCATCCAGCAGATCTTTTATTGCCCTGTGTTTTTTAGTGCTCCCGCCCCCTGAGATTCTCAGATGCATTGCATCTTGACTGTCCAAAGTCCAGGCTAATTAATAAAGGTGATAGAGCTTTTGTCATGGCACCTACGTAGATATTGGAATGAGTAGCCTGAGGAGATAGGAGCAGCAAACTCTGTCTCTACTTTTAAACCGTTTTTAAAAGGACACTTACATGAAATACACTTCCAAGGACACTTCCATCTCAGTTTTTTCCAAGATGGCTGCCACTAACCTCACCTGAGAGACTGGCCTCCATACAGTCTATCAAAAATCAAGTCAATCTATTTACGGGGCTCTGCTAGAGTCAAGGTGTTTACGTTGTCTTCTGTCCTCATTTTTGTGGAGTATTGAACTTTTAAAGCAACAGGACTTGGAGTAATTTCTACTCAGGACTGCCACTCTGTCCATTCAGTATCTTCATGTTTTGGACCTA
>JAQQAE010020613.1:0-10643 GCA_029823295.1 Pseudamia nigra | reverse complement strand
TCGTAGTCTTAACTTAACCAATGCTGCAAAAAGTCTTACACAATCAGCATTTTTTTAAAACGGGCGAGTTTGTCGTCTCTGCCTCCCGACCCCGAACACACACACACACACACACACAATGTTCAGGCAAAATCTATGCCCTTGGTAACAGTCTGGAGAGACTCAATATTTTATTAAAAGAGACAAATGCACTATTGCACTACGGCTGCATATAAATAACAATATAATCATTGTGGTCCTAGTGTTGACACATAACCATTAAATGACAGAAACAATCAGGCAAAATGTCTAACTATGAGCCGGTATTCACTGAACAGATTCACCTGTGGTTCTCAAGATTTCGAGTAAAACCATCTTGACATTGATGTTTTAGTTTGACACACAGTTTCTCAATCCTTCATTACACTGATGTTCAAGGATTCAGATTTATTTATTGAATGATTTATTACACTGACTTGGATGCCTCGTTCTACAGTTATCTGGTTCCTAATAAAGTTAAAGATAGTTCATATCAGACGTGCATAATGTATTTTCAGCATCAGATGTTTTTTGGGGGGGTGACGGCGGCCTGTTCTGACCTCTAGTCTCTGATTTCATGATATAAGTCGGATTTAGTTCAGAGTCTTTATTTAGATCAGAGAAATTTATTTAGATCAGAAGAAAGAATCGATTATCGATTAATTGACTGTTAAAGTAACTGACCACTGTTTTGATCATCCAAAATCAGCTCGAGTTTGAGTTGTATTTGTTTCAATGCGTTTTCTTAAATGTGAATGTTTTCTGCTTTCTTTCTTCCTCTATGACAGGGACATGAATAATTTTACGATGTGGATCAAACAAGGCATGTGAGGATGACATCAACACATTTTCCCAATTTTATGACATTTTTTTAGTCCTAACAATTAAATGAAGCCAGTGCGTAGTTCAGGCAGGTGTTGAAGTCTGTTCTCAAGCCTGTATTTTCGTCCCATTCGCTTTCAAACCTGCCTTTCACACGTGTAATCACTGCATCTTTAAATCGTGGCCATGTTCATTCATCCTGCTAAGCAGCCTGTACACGCCACCATCGCTCGCCCATAAATCCAATAAATAATCTCCTCCACTTCGCAAACCTCCTCCTGAATTAAGCTGAATAAATAATAATAATCTAACAAACTCCAAAATATTCTTCTATACCCTGGTTTAGTTATAAAAATCAGGCTCTGGGGTGGGGGGTGTTGAGATCTCAGACTTGCTCAGATCATCCAACAGCATCACTTGGGGGGTCAAATGGGCTTTGGGCTGCACATAACATTTAGAGCTAGTTTGGCTCAGCATTCAACAGTGTAACTGCAGAAGGAATAAATGACTCATGTTGTTTGCTGTGTTTTGTCTTATTATTTTCCGTAATGTGTATCTCTTGGACACTTGTGGGTGGGGGGAAATGGATTACTGCTCTGGGGGTTGTATTTGTGTGCTAAATTGTTCTAAAACAAAGAAAGATAATGTTGGACCAAAACAAAAAAATGCTACATGTAATGTGTGGGTGAAAGCGAGAAAAGATAAAAACAACAGTAAATATGCATCAAAGCAAAAATGATTTAAAAAGATGATGGAAATAATCCCTCAAGTCACAAAAAAGTACAATCACAACAGCTATAACTATATAATATAATGTGTGGTCATCATCATTAACACTGACCTCCAAGGATAATGATCAATTCAATTTTATTTGTACAGCGCCAGTCATAATCCACGATCATCTCTAGGCGCTTCACAATTCAAGGCCGAGATCACAGTATAACATAAAAATAATACGATACAAAAGAATATCACGCCCCGTCCTACATCTTAAAAAGTCTTAAAAATCCACCATTTGCCATAATTATTAATCTAATTTGGCATACAATGATTCGTGTGGAGCTTTTTAGCCTTAAACTAATCAAAATCCAAAATTACAGTGTCAGTGTAATTATAGGTGTAATTTTAACTCGTTAACGACAATGCACATCCTTCAAACTGATTACCTCTTACAGTAAAGGTCAAAATTATTTACGCCTGAATAAAAAGGTCAGTTCTTCTGGGGGTTAATAATATTGACCCTGTTCATTTTGGTTTTACTAAAAATCTTATGTTTGTTTACAAATAAAACTATCATGCTGTTTCTAAATGGCTCTGCTTTGTTAAAAATCTGGCACTGTTTTAAACAACAATTTATTTAAAAAGTCTGAAATTTTCACAGGGGGCTCATAATTTTGACCTAAATCGTATATGAATTCTGTGAGCTTGTGTGTTTTGGATTTAAAGGTCAATCAAGCTGGCATTGTAAAAGCAGGGATACGTGGTCAATCAATCAATCAATCAATCTTTATTTGTATAGCGCCAATCATAATCGCCGATTATCTCTAGGCGCTTCACAATTCAAGGCCGAAATCTCATCAATACTCATCAGTACTCGAGTACATTTACTCAGTTACATGTACTCAAGTAATATGTACCAAAAAGTATACTTCTGAGAATATTTTCTTTCCAGAATACTTTTTACTCTTACCGGTACTCAATTATATTTATCATTGAAAAAGTATACTTCTACTCAGTTACAAAAAATACATCTAAAAAAATATGTGAGATCCAACAAATGAGCACAGAATTATCAAAAACAGTGAGTAAATCAATTAAAATGAACAAACTAAGCAACAAAATGAGCAAAATGAACAAACAATCAAGTAAATGAACAAAAAAACATAATAAACACAAATAAAATAAATTAAACTAAATAAATTAAAAATAAGCAAAATACACAACAAAATGAGCAAAATATTGGAGCAAATTAATAAAACTGTACAATATAAACAAGAAAAAAACAACTCATATGCAACAAATTGAAAAAAATTATTAACAAATTCCACATCATTAAAGTACTCATTATTTGAGTAGTTTTTTATGGCAAATGTTTCTGCCTCTTACTCAGTGCTTTTACTTGAGTTTTTACTCAAGTACTCAGTACTTTTTACTCTACCTATCACTGCCTAAAAGTCAACAGTGCAGCTTCTGTCTCATTAAACAGATCATTTTGAAGCAACAAATTCAAACTTCTACTCTATAACTAGAAGGCACTGCACAGCTGTTACAAAAAATATCCTCCATAGTATTATTACATCCAGAAAAAATATTCCTGGATTATTTTTTTCCCGTTGTTATTGGACTCATTGACCTTCAAAGCCCAGTCTTACCATTTGGAATCACACTGAGATCACATAATTTATGAAAAGAATATAGTTTTACAATGCTGGTTTTCTTCTGGATCTAGCTTCAGAAATATTGAGTGTTGAATATGCGTTAAATCTGCTGCTGCTGTACTGAACCAGCTGTGTTTCAGCCTCAGTTTAATGTTAGTGTCATGTCTGTAGTTTTTGTGTTACCTTACAGTAGCACATTTCCTGTCAGCCCTATACTGTACATTTGAGTAATCTATAGATCACCACATCCAGAATATTGCTGCATTTGGATCAAACATTGTTGCATGGTAGAACCTATATTTTTTTAATCAAATGTTGTAGGCCAACAAAAATGAATAAAACTGGCTCTATCTCACAATGGTGAAGAATCCATCGAACTATTCCTAGATCCAGAATGTGATCCAGGTCACCCTCTAAATCTAATCAATTGTTCCTTGTATTATTTCCAAGCTATCCTGAAAATTTAATAAAATCTGTTAATAACTTTTTGAGGCCCAGAATCCAACCCATGGCTCTCTGCTGCATGTCACTCCCCATACTCTTCTCCCACCTTTCTTGGCTGTCTTCACTGAAACTAATAAATGCAAATTTAACAAAAAACCTAACCTCCTTGGCAGAGGTAATTATTACCAAAAACAACCTAAATGATCCATTACCAACCTAAAACTTAAACCTGAGCAACATTAACATCATCAAGAGGCAACATGTTGCAGTTATTTAAAGGATTAATGACTCATGTACCTGATGTCTTGAATACGTATAACAGGATATCAGAATATCTTTCCAGGTACAGTACATCTTGTCTTTTTCTTTTTTTTTCTGACCATTCAATCCAGGATGATGACAGGCCAGTGGAGCAGCAGCTCAGCTTTCATTCGGTGGCTCTGCAAATTCTGACCACTCATTACGTTACCTTTCCGTTAAGACTCATGCAAATTCAACACAGGCACATTCATTTGCGTGTCCCATTTGACTGTTTATAATGTGTTCTTAAAACATTTCTATCATTACCAATTGTATCAAGTAAAATATGAATGGCAGGAACACTGGGAATAGAATTTGTACGGAGGTGCTACATAATAAATATGTTTATTTTGATAATTACGGTAAAAGTGAGATTTTAATTCTTTACATTTTATGGCTGATTTTTACTCCTGAGTGACCAGAACCAGAATGTTATTATACCGATTTATTCCTTCTCTTTTGTGCATAATGGCTGTCATGCTGGTAATTTAGTTCATATTTTGTAATTATTTTTTTCATTTTATAAAATATTTCCTTGATCTTCTTGAACATTTTCTTTCGCTTTTTTGTTTATTTTATTCCTTTGGTTGATTATTTTTTCACTTTCTAAATTACTTTCTTCAGTTTTTCTTCATTTTGTTAATTATACTAATAATTTAGTTCACATTTTGTGATCATTTTTGTCATTTTCTAAAATATTATCTTCATTTTCTGGAACATTTTCTTAATTTTTTGTTCATTTTTTCACTTGGTTGATTATTTTGTTCATTTTGTTTATCATATTGTTGATTTAGTTATGTTTTTGTGATTATTTTCTTCATTTTCTTGAACTTTTTTTTCCTTTGGTTGATTTTTTATTTTCTTAATTACTTTCTTCACTTTCTCTTCATTTTCTATAATATTTTCTTCATTTTTGTTCATTCTTTCTTTTAGAGATTATTTAAAAATTACAGGAAAGACATCAATACAAAAATGCAGCTGTAACATTTGATTTTGTGCTTGAATTTAATTTACTTTCGTTTAATGTTGGCTAACACAACATAAAAAAAGTAAATAAAAGCTTGTGCAATTTTATTACTATTAGATTCAGTCTTATTTTGAAACTGAAACTAAAATAAACCCGAAAAACAAGGGATATGAAAATATATCACAAGTAATATGTAACTTAATCCAAACATTTGTGAACATTATATTTTTTACTTAAATCACAAATGAATTAAAATCATAACAGCTTCTGTGTTTGTTCCGCTGTAATCCTTCGCTGCTGTGTTTGTTCCTAGTCTACCTGTTCATCTCTGAAACCAACAGGCTTTTTTGTTTTCTCCAGTCACCCAGTGCCTAAGGTTAAGTATGAGCCTATGAGCGCATGAGAAACGACCCCCCCCAAAAAAAAACCAACGCTGTGTTTACTGCACAGAGAGAAAAGCCTATTAATAAATCTGCTGCAGACAGCCTGGCGGAAGTGGCCTGGGGGCTGTAAACTCAGTCTGGAGAGCAAGAGAGGAGGAAAAAGAAGGATGGATAAAGTGCAAAACAGGACAAGATGGAAAGACTGGAGGCTGGAGTACAATTATGTTACCAAAAAGGGGTCACTTTGGGTCACTTTGTAAAGGTTTGCTTGTTTACCGCTTTATTGCATCACCTCTTCCTGTAACAACACTACATACATCTTCGGGAACTGAGGAGACCGACTGCTATCATTTTGAAAGTGAAATGTTTTCCCATTCCTGCTTGATATAGGAGTTCGGACAGTGTGTCTGCTTTGCTTTATTTTACATTTCAATAGGTGATAAGTCAAGAGTGCAACAGGCCAGTGTAAAAAAAAAAGAAAGTGAAAAAATAATCAAGAAAGTGAAAATAGGATTCAACCAAATGAAAGAAATGAAGAAAATGCCGAGATATTCTAGAAAATAAAAAATAATCACAAAATATGAACAAAATAAACAATATAATAAACAAAATGAAGCAAAAGTGAAAGTAATCAACCAAAGGAAAAATAATTATTCATGAAAATGATGAAAATATTATAGAACATGAAAAATAGTCACAAAAATGAACTGATTTCACAATAAAATAAACAAAAGTGAAAAAAACTAATGAAGTAAGTGAACAATCAACCAAAGGAATAGATGAACAAAACAATGAAGAAAATGTTCAACAAAATGAAAGAAATAATCACAAAACTCATGTAATTAAAAACATAATAATACATGCAGAATGTAGTTGGGACTTAAAATAAACGAGGCCTTCACAGTTAAAGACTTAGCACAACGGTCTGCAACCTATATAATATAAAAACACAGAAAGGGAAAAAATGTGTCCGGAGCCACAAAAATATCTGAATTCTTTGTGACTCACATGACATATGTCGTGTGTTTTAGCTCGCAACATGTTAAAAAACATTAATTCTTGTTAGTTTTGTTTAATTTTTTTGGTGGTTTTATTGGTTACGTGTTCATTTCTTCATTATTATTGTGAAGTTTTGCTCATTTTCCCAATAATTCTGTCCACTTGGTTACATTTTGACTGACTTTTTTGCTCATTAGTTTGCTTATTTCGCCTTTGTTTCCTTGTTTTTCATTCATTTACTTGACTCCTCAGTCATTTTGTTATTCAGTCATATTTATACTTTTTTCAGCTTTCCTAATAATTTCAGTCATTTCCTGAATCAAAGTGTTTAGTTCAGTTTTGCCTTAAGCTCGTTCATGGATTTGATTATTTTATTCAGTACTGTTTCTTTTATCATTTATTTTGTTTATTCTGTAGTGTAATCTTGTTAATTTTCTTGTTTATTTTGCTTATACTGTGTATTGACTATTTATCCTTCATTTTTATTCATTATGTAATCCATTTCTCCTTGTTTTTGTCCATTTTGATTTATTATTATGTGTTACTTCCATTTTGGGGAAAAACACCACCGGCGCATTCAAAAATGTGCAGCTTACCCATGCCCTAAGAAAGGGGTCTGCAGCCCACCGCTCCAGAATCACACGCAGCTCCTGAGACCTTCCCCAGTGGCTCCAAAACATTCTCACATTATCATAAAAATGTGCTGCCAGCTCGTCAAAAAAACTGTGTGTACCAAATTTGGGATCCAAATGTTTAACTGGAGTGTCAATTTGTTTATTGCTCATTTTGCTTAGTCTCATGATTATTTTGCTAATTTTTGTTCATTGTCGTCATCATATTGATAATTTCTGTGTATTTTCTGGATAAATGTATTTTAATTTTATTTATTACTTTTGTTAATTGCTATTTTTTCATTATTTTATTCATTTTTGTCCTTCATTTTTGTGGAAACCTACTATTGGCTATTTTTGATTATTTCACAATTAATAAAATGAGCTCATCTCCATCTTATTTTCTTTGATATTTAAATTGCACAATCCCTAAAAATGTTAAGGCTTGTGGCTTGTTTTAAGCTTTGGGTCTCAAGTAAGCACTATACGTGTTTTTGGGTCTTGAGCCAATTTAAAAATGTTGTTGATTTTGGCTAATTTAAACTAAATTGGGTGTAAAATCACCATTTTACGACTCCAGACAGAGAAGGTGACAGCGTCTGGATTATGCAGAGTTTAACATTTGTATTGGTACAGTTTCAACTTGTATTTGTTGATGCTGCAACAAACACTGATAATGTTCCTGAGCCCACGTAGTGATGCTCCCGACAGAATCAAAAGGGCACATCATCATGCTCATCCAGAGTTGGTCTTCAGCCTTGTGCACATGCCATGCCCAAATTATTTGCAATTTTATGCTAACACTATTTTCAACTATTTGCTTTTTCTTTTTCGCTCAGTCGAGTACAAGTACTCAAGTAAAAGTACTGTTACTTTGTAATTTTAATGGCTTAAGTAAAAGTACGGCAGTCATAAACATAAGAGACAAAAGGTCAAGTAGTGAGTAGTTTGTTCATTTTTATTGGTTATTTTGATCGCATTTGTCAATTTAATTGATTGGTTTTTTTTTCCTCATTTTGTTGTGCATTTGTTGATTTTTTTTCAATTTTTTGATTCTTTTGTGCAGTTTTATTAATTTACTTCATTATTTTGGTCATGTTTGCTCACTTTGCTGTGCTTTTTGTTGATTTTTTGGCCAGTTTTACTGGTTACTGTGATAACATTTGTCAACTTACTTGACTGTTTTTTTCTATTTCACTGGTCATACTGTACATTTTTATTAGTTTTCTCAATTACTTTTTGCTGATTTTGTTCATTTTTCATTTATTTGGTTAATTTTTTTATTCATTTGTGTTTGTTTTTTTCCCATTTATTAATTATTTTGTTCATTTTGTGCTTATTTGTTGGATCTCATGTATTTTTGTTGTTCTTTATTCTTACTCATTGAGCAATGGCCACATGTAACTGAGTAGAAGTATTTAAACCATAAATATGAAAATAAAAATTATTGTGTAAGAGAACGTCTTTCAGTAGTACATTTATTGTAAAGTAGTACTCAAGAGCATGTAACTGAGTAAACACACTTGAGTTCTTCCCACCTCTGCTTTACTTCAAACAGACTCAGCCTCTCTGAGATGCTCTTTTTATACCCAGCCATGTTACTAACCCATTGACACTTAACCTCATTAACTGTGGGATGATCCACTATGTCTGTTTTATCAGCATTTCACAACATTTGCAGTCTTTCTTGGCACTGACTTAGCTTTTTTAAGTGTTGCTCGCATCAAATTCAAAATGGGCATTTCATTTTCAAAACACAATAACATTTGTCACTTGCAACATGTTACACTGTGTTTTAGAGGTTTCACTGTTTTGCAAATCATCACAATCTGTTCCTATACATTGCACACAGTGACTCAACTTTTTTGGGAACAGGGCTGTAATGAAGATGCATGGAAATGGAGAGCAAAGGGAGGAGGGGAGGGAAAAGAGGGAAACGGTGTGTGTGTGTGTGTGTGTGTGTGTTGTGTGGTGTAAACCATGGGTGCTGCTTGATGGATGGAGCTAGGTTCTGAAAAGCCACAGCTGCCCCACTCTTCCTAGAAAAAGATCCACAAGGAAAAGTGGCAGTATGTGGTTCAAGCATCTCACATCCTCTTACTATTTCTGACCCACATACTGCACGACCCGTCAGAATGTGCACTGGTCCAAAACGCTTCAGCACAAGTGGGAGGAAACAAGAGCATGAGCGGAATATTCACTTTCGGCCTTTGCGTAATAGAAATAAAAACAAGAAGGTTTGTTCTTTATGTTGATTCGCCTTGTAAATATCTGTGAGTTGGCTAAAGTGCTCGTGTAGCATCTGTTTTCACATTATGGCTGCCAACACAGTGTTGTAACTGTACATAGTGCAGAATTTAGTGCAGAATTTACTATAATGTAAACAGTGCACCAGCTGGAAACTGTTTATCTAAATAAACACCTCTTAATTAGATTTTATGAGAATCACTAGAGCTAAGTGACAAATTGATCATGACTGTACTATATATATATATATAGATTTCTTGACCTTAACACTCTTCTGTTTGTCTCTATGATGATAAGAACTAAATTTAATGCTGTGAAAGCCAGCACTAAATAAACCAAATTAACAATTTTACATGTCTGTTTCTGTCTTTTACATTTTTTGATCTTTTTTGTATCTTTTACTTCTTCTTGCAATTTTATTTCATTTTAGTTTTATTCTGCAATGTACTTCATTTTGGGCTTGTTGCATCTTTTACAGAAATTTCCTCATTTTTGCATCTTTTTCTTAGATAGATAGATAGATAGATAGATAGATAGATAGATAGATAGATAGATAGATAGATAGATAGATAGATAGATAGATACTTTATTTCGAACAAAAAAGTATTACAAAACCAAAGCAAATGACAAGTGCAATAAAATAACAGTAATGAAGATTTCCTTCTTCTTAAAGGAGGAACAATCAAATGAATTTATACTTCCTACTCCCTTTCAAGCATGTAATTTTTGCAGATACAATTTATTGTTTCTGTATGTTTGTTTTTTACTACCTTGTTTGTTGTTTTCATTGCTTATAGATTGATGACTTTTGATTTTTTGTGTTACATGTTTGAAATAAAGCATTCATTCATGCATCCTTCTGTGCCTTTTTTCTCTTGTTGCATATTTACTGATAAATTAAAACTACTGGCTCCTTGTCTTTAAACTTAAACAATATATTAACATATATTATTGATACGAACAGTTTTATCATGAGGACATCACAAATGAAAGTTTAAGCATCTCAGATCATTTGAAGTAATCAGAAAAGTGGACAATATTCATGTAAAAGACAAAAGCTAAGGAAAATATGCTGCCTTTACAAACTTCTTTCTACACTCTATCATTGGCATTTATGTGACAGAGTGTGAACCTCTGAGACTACTTCAGTTACAAATCAGATTCAGCTGACTGTTCCAAGTCTCATCTTAATAAAACAAACACCTTCATATCAGAATAAACGATGCAAGAATGAAAAAAAAAACAAAACACACCAAAAAAAAAAATCAATAAACCATTTTTTCAAAATAGTGCTGAAATAATTAGTGTTCTGTATGGCTATTCTACATTATGTGTGAACACTATCAGATTCCACACTTAAATACCAACTTTCACTACAAAAGCTGCAACAGCAGCAGCAATGTACACTCAACAAAAATATAAACGCAACACTTTTGTTTTTGATCCCATTTTTCATGAGATGGACTCAAAGATC
>JAQQAE010020612.1:0-10644 GCA_029823295.1 Pseudamia nigra | reverse complement strand
ACCCCTCCAGGTCTCACTGTCACTACCCACATGAGCATTGAAGTCCCCCAGCAGAACAATGGAGTCCCCATCAGGAGCGCCCTCCAGCACCCCCTCTAAGGACTCCAAAAAGGGTGGGTACTCTGAACTGCTGTTTGATGCATAGGCACAAACAACAGTCAGGACCCGTCTCCCCACCAGAAGGTGAAGGGAGGCTACCCTTTCATCCACTGGGGTGAACCCCAACACCCAGGCAGCTAGCTAGGGAGCAATAAGTATGTCCACACCTGCTCACCACCTCTCTCCGTGGGCAACTCCAGAGTGCAAGAGAGTCCAATCCCTCTCAAGGACACTGGTTCCAGAGCCCAAGCTGTGCGTTGAGGCGAGCCCGAATATATCTAGCCGGTATCTCTCCACCTTGTGCACCAGCTCAAGCGCCTTCCCTGCCAGAGAGGTGACATTCCACATACCCAGAGCTAGCTTCTGCAACCGAGAATCAGTCCGCCAGGCCCCCGCCTTCGGCTGCCACCCACATCACACTGCACCCGACCCCCACGGCCCCTTCCACAGGTGGTGAGTCCATGAGAGGGGGGACCCACGTCGCTTCTTTAGTGGCTGCTTGCCGCCGAGACCCACCCCCAGGCCTGGCTCCAGGAGGGGGCCAGTATCCCACGTCCAGGCAAGTGCGCGATGAGTCCAGTTTTCTTCTTCATAAGCGTCATCTTGAGCAGCGCTTTGTCTGGACCCTCACCTAGGACCTGTTTGCTTTGGGTGACCCCACCAGGGGCATATAGCCCCCGACAACACAGCTCCTAGGATCGCTGGGACACGCAAACCCCTCCACCACGATAAGGTGGCGACTCATGGAGGAGCAAATAAAATTAAATGAATGAACAAAATCATGATGAATGATTGAATACATTTGGTGGCTCTCAACATTTAGATTTTTATTTTCTGTCTAAAAATGGCTTGGGGTCTATACGCTCCTTTGAGCTTTCATGATGTCATAGTGAGGTTTGTCCATTTTTTAATACTGTCTCTGGTGCACACTTGGACGTTTAGCCACTAATTACTTTGCTCTCACTTTCCAACTTTGTAGCTCCTTTCGAACCCGTGTAGGGAGTGGAGTTCGGGATAGGGATGAACTTTAATGAATGCTACATGCTTGTATTGTCACTTGTTCGTTCTACCAGGTGGCACCAAAGATCAAAGCCATGATGATGGAGTCAGGGACCACCATGGTAGGCTACCAGCCACAGGGAGACAAAGTCAACTTCTTCCGCATGGTGGTGTCCAACCCTGCGGCCACTCAGTCAGACATCGACTTCCTCATCGATGAGATCGAGAGGCTCGGTCACGACCTGTAGACTCTGGACCTACCACCCCCCACTTCTGTTCCATTCAGACACCAATGAGGTGAAACATCCGCACTGCTGCAGAGAGAGAGAGGACATGTTTACCTTCAGTCTGTCTTTGTCTGCAGCATTCTGTTTGTTTCCCCAGCTGAAGAGAAATGACAGAAGCTTCTGAGTTTCTGACATATTCGCTCCGTCTCTCGGCTCCTTCTCTTGGTAAAATATGTAAACAATATCTTATGTTTTCTGCTCCACATGCAACAGACAAGCCCTAATGTATGTACGTGATGTAAAACACATAATATGTGTGTATGTAATCTAGATTTTGTCTGGTAGTTTGTCCTTCGATGTCTGTGTGTGTCAGTGTGTGTGTGTGTGGGTGTGTTTGTAAAATACCGGAAGGGAGAAAAGCACAGATCAAAATAATACAGAGTACTATGAAGTTATTCTGCTGTATCATACCTACACCTGCTACACAATTTGAATCATTGGTGCTTTCTTATTTAATGCCAGTGTCTGTTTTGTCTTAAATCAGTGTCCAACTTCCACAGCAGTGTGTGTGGGCAGATGTGCTTTTGAGGCACATTAACAGAATCCTATCATGTATTTTAAACTAGCAGTGTTAAGCATAAGCTTATCGCTCAGTGTGCACATGAATAGGCGCCATGTTTGTTGAGCTGAGAGGTTCTAGATAAACTCCAGCAGCCTATTGTTTCTGTAGAAGATAAATATATAAAATGTCTACAGCTGTCTTCAGTCTGTGACAACCTTTAACTTGTAAAACGCTGGCTCATTGTCTGTTTCATGCAATCATGTGATACCCATGTGTGTTTATAATGACATTGTTAAGATATTAATATTTAATTATATAAAAAAAATATTTATTGCATTTCCACTGTTTGCAGATTCAGGTATTTTATTGTAAATGTATCTTTGTGTATTACATGGTAATACATTTGTAAATGTAATCATAGGAACTTGAGTAAAGTTTACTTACAGTAATTTTGTCAGCCAAAGAAAGAGAATCGGGAACAGAGCAATCCACAGTCCTTCATATAACTTCTTATACACTATAGGTGTTTGTAAAATGTTACCTTTGACCCTGGACTGCGATGCAATTTCCAGTGTGTGTGTGTTTTTTTTTTCTGTGACCGTGATTTTTTTTGAGTGAATGTTTTTCAGACGATCGACTGGTCTTCTGATGAGATTAAGAGATGAGACTATAATCCTCTGGCTGCTGTGCCAGTCTTTTCTTTTAGAGAGATGCACAAGGATGTGAGAATGTAAGACAGGATTGTTGTATTTGTCTGGAACCTAATGCATTTACTGTAATATAGAATATATCAATTGTAATTCACATTACCTGTATTCTCAGTGTTATGGGAGCTCAGTGGAAATATCTTGTATATAGAGTTCCTGTTTTTGTCTTTACACAATGTTCACCTTCCCTTCTTTCATTGTAAATGGATGTGTATTACTGTATGGCACTATTAAATAAGAATTATGTTAACAAAGTATTTATGGTATCTAGGGACCATATGTGAATGGCACAATGGCATAAATCCTATTTAAAGTAATCTGTGTACTGTATGTGGCCAATAACTCCTGTATGTGACCAATCTGGTTTTAGATGGAGCCAGATGTGAGGAAATGTCTCAGGAGGTTTTCAGTAGGCACTTTAACAGAATCATACCATCTCAGAAAAGATATTTAATAAAATCTATTAATGGAACACTTGAGTCTGATTTATTGAAATAGAATTCTCTTCTTCTCACATTGTACATCTTCATGCTGCTACAAAACAGGCATTTTCATGTGCGCTGGAAACTGTCTCACTTTGCATTTTCAGTATCTCTACACACGCTTGCATTATTGCTTCTGTGTTTAATCTACCCAGAGAAGGCTTTGTTTGGCCCCCAGCTGTGTGTTGAATTGGCTCTTCTCCAGTCTGAAGGTCTCATTTCTGCTGTGCTCCTTCCTCTCCGATTCCTTTTCCCTCCCTTCAAAGTTCATCTCTCCACCTTCCCGACATCATTTGTTCTCAGACTGTCTTCTGCCGTGCACATTCTCCATCATCCTGCCTTGCTGCCAGCTTATGTACTTTTCATTCACATAACATTTTCAACTTCACAGAGTCATCATGTCAGAAACAAAGGCAGGCATTGCTCATGGTCCTTTGTCACCTTTACATGCAGGGTAAAAATATCTCAGGAAGAAGGCTGGAGGTGGGATGAAAGCTCAGATCCTTCTGAAAGGTTAGTCATGAGACAATGATGTACAGTTATCGCCCTCTGGTGATAACTTCTGGAAGTGCAACAAACAGTCATGTATGGAAGTGAAGGTGAAGTGAAGATTCTGCAACAGTTGACTAAACTAAACAGACATTGCACAGTTCAGGCACAAAGAAGGGATAATTCAGCTAATTTTTTCTGTCCTCTTTGGGTTTTTTTTTCTGGTACAATTCTTATAAACTATTCTACCGCTACACTTTAATTATGGAGGAGAGTTAAAACACAGAGGGACATTTTTACCACATTTGTATTGATGGTGTTTTAGATTTGGAATACATATGCACAGAAGTGGAAAAACAGAAATGGTACTCAAGTGAAAGTATTGTTATTTGATAATTATAAAGAGAGAAGTAGAAGTATTCCTAAAAATAAATACTTGACTAAGACTAAAAAGTACCTCAGAAAACCTCATAAAATTCAATTTATAGTCATCTTTGAATCTTGCACATTAATTCTCATTTCTACAGCATCAGATCCAGAACCACATGTAAAAATATATGTTAAACACTATACTGTCAAACAAGAGAAAAAACTTACTGCAAGATATGTTGCTTATTTTGTTGAATTTTTTGTTCAAATTTGTCAGTTATATTGTTAATTTTTGATAATTTACTTGACTGTTTTGTCCATTTCTGCTTATTTTGTCCTTTTATGTTAACTTGTGTGATTATTTTGCTCATTTCTTTGCTCATTTTGTGTTGTTTTTAGCTGACACTGTGTTATAATATTTTGATAATACAGTCGATGTAAAAACAAAGTCACTGTAAAAATGACTCTTTGAGGTGTGGAAAAAAATGTACAGTAAGTGAGTGGAAGAACATTTTTAAGAGTGAAAAGCAAAGCACTGCTCTCAGAAGTACATTTTCTGGAGAAAGCTATTTGGAAAAAGATTAAATGTACTTGAGTACTACCGGTACTCATTTCCAAATTCATGTATGACAGAAGTGTTTTTCATTTATACCACTGCAGCTTAGAGAATAAAATAAAATAAAATAAAATCAGTCTTTAGTGTTCACAGAAGTGGAAATTGATGCTTCACATGCTAATTCATTGAAATGATGGTTTGTGTGTCGTGTTTTGATGTATTTTTTCAACATTTCGACAAGTTTTGCTAAAATTCTTTGCTCTAGTGCAGTGCTTTGCAACGTGTACAATCTAAAGATGCATAGTTAAACAGAAAGAAAGAAAAATAGGTGTCAAAGCTACAAATAATACTCAAACCCTTTATGTACCACATGACATATGATCAACTGGCAACACGTTCACACCATTTTGGTGATTATTTCGTGCGTTTATGTTCGTTTTGTTGATTTTCTTTTAAAATGTTGTTTATTTCCTTGATTATTTTTGCTCAATTCATTGATCATTGTGTTTATTTTTGTCAACAGGTTTGTTTTAATCAAGAATATAAATTTTTCAAAATTTTGTTCATAATTCTGCTTATTTTTGTTTATTTTCTGTGTTCTTTTTTTCATATTTGATCATTTGATTGGTTATGTTGCTAATTTTCCTCGTGATTTTGTTCATTTTATAGATTATTTGAATCAATTTTGTCCCAGTTGCTGCCTATGTTGTAGGTCGCCTTCTCTTCGTTTTGTTGATTTAGCACTGATTTTGTTGATTTTGATTTATTATAATATGTTACTCCCATTACTAGACCATGCCACAGGAGCCACTGGGGCGGGTCAGGGCTCAAGAGCCACATGTGGTCCTGGAGCCACAGGTTGCAGACCCCTGCTCAAGTGTAATGTGTTATTAGAGCAACTCATTATGAGAAAAGACAGATCTGGACCCATACCAAAATCCATCATATTTGACTGAATATACATTAATAATATCATAGATACACCAATATGCCACAAAGTCCTGTTTTTTACTAAACAACTCTCTTTGTTTCATCCAGCTCCATACATTATTTGCTAAGAAGTTACAGAAAATGTCAAAAAAATATGCAGTATATTGCAGTGTTAAACAAAGTGGTAAAAAAATCCTGGGTCTGCGTCCACATCAAAAGTTAATGGAATAATGGGCTCCATCCTTCCACCAATTTCATTTTATTAGGTCAGTTATAATAAACCAACAGATGCAGATGAAAGTCATACACGTACATCCCTCTTCATGGCATCAAAACAAACACTTACAAAGTCTTAATTGGGAATTAATTTAAAACCCTATGATTTGAAAATAGATGTATCAGAGATGAGCCACTTCTAACTTTTGTAGGCGAATAAGAAGCCTGTGACACACATACTGTATAGTCGCCCTAGTTTCTGCTGCATATAGGGTGGAAAATGAAAAGGCCACATTATAGACTCTAACTCAATACAATAATAGAAAAGAAGCTTTAGGTGGAAAATTTCTACAGAAGCTGAAATCGGTTGTGTTTCTGCACATACTGTGTGTAACAGATATAAGGCTTTTATCTGTTTGTTTAGCGTTGGTGGTGTATTTTTTTCTCAATAAAATTGTTCCATTTCTTAGCTGAAATTCTCTAAACCATCTCCACTTTTGCTCACTTTCACATTATAGATAAGATAGGTAGGTGTAGAATAGTGTACACAGATACATTTTTTGAATATGATGTGAATAAATGAGGAAATATAAATATATAGCTATCTAGAGCATATGTCACAGAGTATATTGCATCTGACACCTTAAGATGAATTTCCCATTGTTACTATTACCCATCATGTTACTCAAACTGGTTGTTTGCTGAAACATTTAACCCTGTAAAGCTATCTACACATTAATTAATGATTTAAATCATTACATGCACGATGGCAGAACAGGCTGCTGTGATCTACGTTCTCTGTATTTATGGGTCTTGCATTGATCCACAAGAGGCTCCGTCATTTGCCAGGTCGATAGCAAGTCGTTCAGATGCACATTTAGATATTTGTGTTTTGACTTCTGAAGATGATTGGCCTTGTTAAATAATTAAAAAAAATATATAAAACAACTCAAATTTAAACCAGCCAGCACCATCAAAACATGCAGAAACACGAGACTGTAATTCCACGTCTGCATATGTTCTATGTTTATATATCTAATTTTGTGTGTTGCAGAGCTTCAAAAACAGCTTTATCTTTCTTTTTTTCTGGATCAAAATGACAAGTTTTGTCAACAAATTACAAAAGCTAAAACTGTAAATACTGTCCAGCAATAAAATTGATACATGTCTGAATAAAATGTAGCTTTCAGTCATTATTTTCAAAGCCTCAGTTGTAGATTAAATCAGATAGTACTTACAGTGACTTCATTGGTTTATTGATAATATGACATTGCATTTTGACTTTCTGATGTGGGAATAATGGCATATCTGACAACCCAACGGCATGTTTGAATGGTATGTTGATAAATTTTGATACATAAACACAGTTTTCAATAAGATCTTTGCAGGTAACCCGTGGTGTTGTGTGTTTAAGAATGATTTTAGAAAACCTCGCACAGCAGCTGAGAAAATCTGTAAGAAGATGTCAGTTAATTATGTAAAAATTGGATGTTTGTGGTGATATTAAAGTCAACGGCCACTTCACTCCGTGCACAATGCTAAAGCAAATATCAAGTCATCAAACTACATAGCAGCAATTCAGTGATACGGATCAAGATACCTTGTTGATGAAGTCAGAGGAGAACGGTCAGACTGGTTCGAGCTGATGGAAAAACAACAATAACTGAAATGAGCACTCATTACAACTGAGTAACGCAGAAGAGCATCTGTGGACGTACAGCATGTGAAAAGATCACACGCTGTGGCACTCCTGTCGGTTAAGAGCAGGAAACTAAGGCTACAATTCACACGGACTCAGCGAAGGTGGTTAATAGAAGGCTGGACAAATTTTGCTTTGTCTAATAAGTGTCAATTTCTGCTGTGACATTTGGATTTTATAGTCATGATTGATGTAAGTAACATGAAAGCATGGATCCATCCTACCTCTCTTCAGGCTGCCAGTGGTGGCACATGTTGGGACCTTTATTCCTAACTGTGTATCGTTTAAAAACGACGATTATTACTGCTGTGTCCATCCCTGTATGACCACAATGCGCCATCTTATGATAGCAAGGAGGTCCAATCAAATACTAGCAAGTTGTTCCTTATAAAATGGCCAGTGAGTGTATAGTATGTACAATTTAAACAGTCCAGCATTATTTAGCAATGTTTATAAAGTACCTCACATTCTAGTTCTCTGTTCTTAGTCATTTCATTCAAAAATCCAAGCAGCTAAATTTTTGTGACTAGGTGTAACTTACTGGTATGTTTTTAAAAAATTGGTGCTTTATAAAGAATAAAAGTACAGAATTTAGTTAACGTATACCTGTGCCAAAAATAATTCTATTGAGATTTTTTGGCTTCACAATTTAAAAAATATGTCTGATTATATGATTAGCCATTTTTCTATCTTGAATGATTGTGTGATGAATGAAGTTTGATACAGTACTTGTACTTGAGTGTTTCCTTTTTATGTGTGTTCATATACTCAAGTACATCCCAGAAGCAAATACGGCAGATTTATTTGAGTCCATTTTTTCTGACAGATTTAGTTTCTTTAATTTTTCATGTTTGTGACGCACAAAAGGATTTTTAAGATTACTTAATAATCATATATGAAGGAGTGGTGTCCAAACTTTTTGACTGGTAGTGTACAGCAGTTAAACACAATGTATACATTAATGCAGCTGTAATATGAATCTAAAACAGCCATATGTAATCGTAAATCGTACTTTTCATGCTCCATATTTTGCTAATACTACAGCATAAATATGTATATTTTTGAACAGAAGGGCCTGGCATTTATGCTCTAATTACTAAATTCATAAAAGCACACACAACATTTCCTGATAAACTTTTGAAGGCGAGAACCACGGAAGCACCGAAAGGACTTCCAAGAGGCGTTATTTCCTGCCACGTAACGGCGCATGCGCACTGCACAGCCAGTCATTTGGCGACGTGTACCCGGTGTGTGGAAGTGTCCGGGTGTCTCGCTTCTGCCTGGGAAAAACCTGCCGTAAACAACCTTAAGAGCCTTACAGGAGCCGCCATGGGGGGATCACAGAGTGTGGAGATACCGGGAGGAGGCTCCGAGGGCTACCACGTCCTCCGGGTGAGTTCGAAGCGTCCGGAGCCCGCTGTTAGCGGTTAGCTTAACGCCGGGTCGGGGGCGGAGGGTTCCCTGCTCTCCGGGTGGACGACAGGCCGGGGATGTCAGCCGGGCCTCTGAACGGACAACACCGGAGCCGCGTGTGGAAAGTGTGTTGTTCTTCACACTCGTACCGGAACCGCGTCTTTCTGTTGGGCTATTTAGCGGACTGTAGCTGCTACATGCTAAGTGCGAAGTTAGCTGTAGCCACGTAGTTGCTCTGAATGACAGCTGACAGTCTGTCTGTGTTGATGCATCCATTATCGGACGAACCGTGCATCGTCCTTCCTTTTACACCCGGTGACACTTAACTCTGTCAGTGAGATCAGACAAAAGAGCAAAAGTGATCGAAAGTAGAGCAGATGTTTCCAGCGGTGTGTGGCTTCAGCTTCTCGTAGGATAATGGACATGATGAGGTTAATAGAACGCCATGCTCATTATTGTAGCCTCAGTATGATACCTTTTCAGTATCAGTTTCTAAATATTTTTGTCATTTAATAATCTTAAATTTGCACGTGAGGTATTAGGCACAAATATTTTTGATCTGGTTTCATTTGACCTGCACAAAATTTTGTTATGTGTGAACATAATGACAATAAAGACTCTTGAATCTTGAATCTTGTACATCATTAAGTATCTTTGTCAGTGGATGTCAAGCTCCTCTGCTTGAAAGCCCACATTTGGGATTAGAAATCTTGAAATATACTCCGATTTGTCAGAAAACCTGGCTTTAATTTGATTACAAACCATCTCAAACGGGTCTTAGAAAGTATTTAATTATCTGATGCTTTGCACTGTTGTTTTACTCATCTAAAAGCTTTTAAAATATCAAGCTTTCAAGTAAAACGGTAAAAAAAAACACCTTTTTAGAATTGTTTTTGCTCTCAGCTTGGGTCTCATTATTATTGTGCTCCCTTGTGACACAAAGGCTTCACACTCATGCAGTTTCAAAGTGTAAGATCTATAGTAGTGTGACAGCATCTCGGCTTGTTCCTGGTTTTCAGGTTCAGGAGAACTCGCCTGGACACAGAGCAGGACTGGAGCCGTTCTTTGACTTCATCGTCTCCATCAATAACACCAGACTGGTAAGAAAAAGCAGCATCTGCGTATTTAAGAATGAAAATATAAATTTTACAGTGTAAATGAAATATTTAGTTTGTCAGTACAGGCTAAGAAGTCACATGAGATGCACAAAGTAACAAATTAGATTGAGGAGTTAATGTCCAACACTAATGATAAGAATGCAGTTTCAGTGCAGTAAGACATTCTGTGAAGTGAACAGTGCTATTTATGACTGAAAGACAGGCATTAAAGTCCATTGAAAAATATAAATCGTTCTGCAATACACCACATAAATATGTGTGAAGAAAATTTCATATAAATGACAAATATTGTTGGTTAAATAAAAATAATTTCTAAGCGCCACTGACGATGACACCACTGTTAACAATGAATACTGTATGTTCAAAAAAATAATAAAAAGCTTTGCTCATCCGTATTATAGACAGGTGCATAGGAGTAGAAAATCGCATCAAAAATATATTCTGGTAAACTCCTGCACACAAATGAAAGATGTTTTGCAAGTTAAGGCAGTGTGCAGGAGTTTATCTGAAAATAACAATGCATACAGTAGAACAAGCAGATAGGTCCAATACAGTGGTCCCTCGTTTATTGTGGGGGTTGCGTTCCAAAAATAACCCGCAAGAGGCAAAATCCGCGAAGTAGTCAACTTTATTTTTTTACAATTATTATATTTGTTTTAAGGCTGTAAAACCCCTCACCGCACACTTTATACACTATTCTTAGACAGGCATTAACATTTTCTCACATTTCTCTCTTATTTAAACAATCTCAAAATTCAAACCTACATAGATTTTAAAT
>JAQQAE010020611.1:0-10644 GCA_029823295.1 Pseudamia nigra | reverse complement strand
GAGGCCGAGGTCCACGAGGCCCACCTGGTGGGGGCTCAGGCGGAGCTGGAAATGGCGGTGGTGGCCGAGGAGAGAAGCGTGGCAACTGGCCCTCCCCAAAAAATCGGAAGTGATGGAACATTTCCAAACATTTCAGCACCTACATCACATCCACACATAAACCCACCCCAGACCGTTTTGATCATTACTCCATGGCTTATCTGTTTGCATCCCTAAACATATTATTGCATTGTACAGTATATGGAGATGGTATTCACAATCACTTAATCTGCTCCCACCTCTTATTCCTTTGCATCAATCTCTTATCTACCGTCCGTTATTGTAAATTTCTCTGTTTGTTCTGTCTCTGTTTCGTTGTGAATTGCTTTTGCTTTCTGAAAAGGATCTCACCCCAGTTGGAAATGAGAAGCATGTGGTTCTGCTGCAGAGGTGCACGTTGTTTTACACTGAGATCCACACACACTTGCATATACAAGCACAATACGACATCTGTAACTGAACACATGCAGTCATGTGGGTGCGAAATGAAATTGAGGGGAAAAAAATTGGCAAAATGTTGAATTGGGCTAACTTTTATATTTATGTACCTGTGTATATTTGTACCACACTTTGGCCTTGGGTGGTATTTAGTAGTGCAGTTCTGCATTACTTCCCTCACAAAGGGAATGAGTGCAGCTTCATCTTTTAACAAGAACAATGTCAGATGTTTGTTTCTTTGTCTTTTTCAGTTTCAGCATCTGAGAAATGTTGGGTGTGTGTGTGTGTGTGTGTTTTTTTTTTTTTTTTTTTCTTCTACAAAGCAGGTCATTAAAAAACCTTTTATCAAATCCCCCCACTTCCTCCTTTTGCTGACTTTTTAGTCTCTGATTACTGTGATAAGACCCATCAAAGTACTACTGCTCAGTGCTCACCTACACCTGCATTGATTTGTCTTTTAATATTGATGTTTCTGCTCCTTGTCCACATAGACTGTGTGAATCCCCCTGACCTGCTCTGATATTTCATTGCCATTAGTTGGGCCTTTTTAGGATATAAAGGCTTTTTTGGCCTCATCGTAGCATCCTCTTTAGCTGCAGCAGCTCAAAAAATGAGTTTCCCAAAGGACAATTTTTCACCTCTGTTTTGTTTACCCTATGAGGACTGTATTAATAGCTTGATGGCTTTATTCTAACAACCATTGTTTCCTCAATGACTTCCATTTCTATGGAAACACTTTTTCTCCATGATTTCAGGTGAAAAATCCTACCTATCTTACTAGGAGAAGAATGAGTTAAATGAAAATGTAGGTCATGACAATACACAAATGTTTTGACTTTCCTAGAATTGTTTATGCTTCAATAGGTAATTGAATATGTTCTACTAAGCACTCCTCATAGTATAACATACATCCATGGTTGCTGTTTTCCTTTTTTTTTTCTCTCTCTCTTTATAGGGGAGATGTAAGTTACATGTCATGCAACCAGACAGGTACTCTGTCTGGGCCCAGAGTACATTGTTAGGCTGAGTATTGTACTATTACAACTCCTCTGCTGTTGTGTGTGTGATGCACACACTGCACTCTAGTGGAGACTCCTCATACCAAGAAGGACTTACAAGAGCCCCTTGACTGAGGAAGTATTTTCAACGTGTGTTTTCGGGATGGCTGTTTCAGCACCTGGTGGCAACTGGTAGCCCAAACTAATTAAATACAGGACTAAGGGGTGACAAACATGAGTCACCTTCATTTCACCACACGGTTTCCTCAAAGAATCCACCTGCAACAAATAATGCTGACCTGGCGTGTTCAGGAATTATTGGAGTACGTGTAGTTTGTATCACACGTTAAAGGCATAAAATTGCCGGAGAGACAACATCTGATGTGAACTAAATTCTTACCTACATCATTTCTGTCACTGCTGTAAGTTGGGGTTTGTTTGTTTACTGACAGTTTGAGGTTGTCTCTGGGATGTTGTGAGTAGGGCATTTGAAGATTTGTGTGTGTGTGTGTGTGTACATGTGTGGCATGTGCGTTTTCTGTGTAATGATTCGGTAGGGGTGGGGACCAGAGGGTAACGAATGGCAAGCACTTTCTGCCTTGTTTGCCAACACATTCTTCTTCTTAAGGTAATTCTACTGTTTTGTTAAATACATCCGCATATATACATTCAGATGTGTGTATATGTTCATCATCCAAATGAAGAACATGCAGTGGAATAGCTTCGACAGTTTTATTTTGTGTAATTTAAGCATACATTCTTCAGCAGGCAAGTGAAGTTGGACATTTTACTTTCCACTTTGACTTCGAAGCATGAACACACACCGACGGGTGCAGCTTGCCTTGCCTGTTACTGGTTACACATGGATAGCTGTTCACTTAACACTGGCTCAAAGAGTCCTTCATCCCTCCTTAACTCTTAATGTTGATGTGCGCATTATTGTATGTTCCCATGTTAAGAAAAAAAATGCAAACAAAAGTAGTGTATTCCAGAAATTACTCAAAGATTGTACTGCGTTTCCAGCATTACTGAGGTACCCGGAGTGGTTCAAAACTGTTTTAGCATTTATGGTTTTATTAATGGAACCGTAATATACACACATGTATGTATATTGGTATGTATCTAAGTTTTTGTCTACCCCAACTTACATTCCCACAAACAAATGTTGCCATTTTTAGTTCAAGGGAGCAATGTACAAGCAGAGAAGTGTCTTATAATAAAGTTATACAGAGAAGGCAAAGTTAAATAAACTACTTTTGATTTAACGGAAAATAATTGCACGCCTCGTTCTTCTCATGTAGGAAAATGGACTTTTTACATGATGTGAAATATTTAGTACATCAGCAGAGTCAAGTCGGGATACTTGGGTATTGGGTCACCCAGTTGTTTTTTTTGTTTTTTTAATCACCTGTGGATTTTTCACTTGGTTTTTGTTCAATTTTGTATATTAGTTGGGCTTTACTGCTCATGTTTTGACATTTTTTGTTTGGGTTTTGTTACTTTTGCTCATTGGTGATTTTATTAATTTTTCCAATCTTTTAGTTTGTTAATCTTGTTCATTTGCAGGTTATTTTGTTCATTGTGATCTAGGGTTGTAAGACCCAACAATGCTTAAATTGAAATGGGGGGGAAAAAAGCAGTGAATCAACAATACAATACTACCAAAAATTACTTTAAACAAACAAAAAACAGTCTGTACATTAGAAGAGTAAATTGCATATATGATTACAATATTGCAGTATATTACTTTTGGGTTTTGAGCTGAAAATTTGCAAAGGTTTGGGTCTTACTCTAAAGGAAAGACCCAAACCTTTCAGAATTAAAAAAATACTACTCACTGCTGCAAAATATTGTCAATATAATGCCTTAGATAATGTAATAACAGAAACATGTTTTTCAATGTAATGTTGCTGCTTTATTTCACATATCGGCACATAGTCTCAATGTTAACAGTTATCCTTTGTAAGATAACACCAATAAAGTGAAAATTACTTTAAGACAGACAATTATGCTTTTAGTGTCAAAATTAATTTGAAAAACATTATTGCCACTGATCAATTAGTTCAAGTGATTAGTTAGATTAATCAGATAAAGTCAATTAATTATGTATAATCAAATTACTTGTGTAATATTTAGATATTTAGTTAGTTATTAGAGTAGAGTTATTAAGAGTTAGATTAGTTATTGGAGCAATGTAATCCTGAGAAATGACTTTTTCCATATACAAATAAGGAATTTTCTGTTCACCATTTAAGTGATTCTGTTGCTTCTTTCTTTTTCAAATCACTCCTGAAGCTTTTTTTTATTGGCATGTGAAAAATAACTGATAAAAAGTTTTTGCAAGTATGTATCCAATATATATTCACTGTTGTACAATGCAGATTTTAAGACTAAACCAACTACCTTCTATGAGGATAAAATGTAGGGAAAAAAAAACTTCAAAACAATGATGAACAGCATTATTAACAAATCTGAAAAGAAAAGGGTTGAGACCATGTACATTTGTACTTAATAGTTTAGACAATCTGAAATATAAAATGTGTTCTGGAATGCTGAACCCATATTTTCTTGCAAAATTCCATGTAGTTTTATCACATTTAGGATGTCTTTAGCATTGACCTATGGTACAGTGTTAAAAATAATAATAAACTAAAACATTGAAAGAGAAGGTGTGCCCAAAGTTTTGGCTTTTAGTGTATATTTAAAAGATCTTAACATGCATAAATCCAGAAAAAAATCTCAAGTTGCACTATAACTTTAAAGGAGATACAATACCCGCATCGGACTGCTGGTGGCAGCACCACGCCGTCTGTCGTGTTTTTTACTCACAGGATCCTGAGGAGTAGAAGAAGAGTCGGACCTGGAGGGTGAACTGGGAGGTGGTGTCCATCTTATTTACAATCGTCAGAGTGCTAAAATTATCTGTCGAATTTTACGGCGGCATATAATTTTAAAACAAGGTACACCGTCTTGATTATTCACATAACTGCATTTAGAAGTTTAAAAGTAAAACCCAGGCAGAAGTAATAAATAGGTGATCCTCATGCGGCCTTTTTTTTCTAACGACGCGCCATATTGAATTTTGAGCTTCAGCTGCTAGCATGATTTAGCTTAGCGAGCTAATTGTGCCGGGTGTAATATTTAACATCCCGTTTGAATCGATACACAATTCATATTTCTGTTGATTAGGAAAATGCACGCATGTTGGATTTAAGTCTTTACAATTTGGACTGCAAAGAGACGTTTGTGAAGCCAGTAGCACTGAGAATCTCAGTATTGTGTTAGCTACATTAGCCTAGCCTTCGTAATGATGTAGTATTTCTTAAGGCAGCTACACTTCACAATATGTTCACTCACTTAGTCTGTGAGGAATGTACTGAACTAAAAAATTTGGACACTGAATCTGACGCAGCCATGGACAAGATACGTACGCAATGTATAATATTTAGCAATGGTTAACCTCTTATTTACAGGCCGTCAGACATGAGCAGTTCGGAGGAAGTGTCATGGATCTCTTGGTTTTGTGGACTCAGGGGAAATGAATTTTTTTGTGAGGTGAGTTTATCAGCATCTGCTTGTGTGTAGTGGTTACAACCACATTTAAAACACGCTCTGCTGCCAAACGAGTCAGTGCAGTAGAGTGTGTTTTATCTAGTTTTGGCGTTTGTACCTCGTTGATAATATACTGTATCTTCACAGATACTGAATCTAGGTCATGTTTTATATCATTATTTTTATTAACTCTCACTCTAATCTTTGAAAATACTCCACTACTATTAAAATCTATGCATTCAAACGTTGGTATTTAGAGATATTTGTCTCTTAACATTGTATATAAAATATGAATAGAAAAAGTAATCAGTGGTCCCAGTAGATATGTTAATTTTACAGTAAAACATTATATATTCTATAAAATTGTCATGTCTGTGACATTGCTGCCCTGTGAGTTCTGTGTATTTCTGAAGTCTAATTTTGAATATCTCGATAAGTAGGACAGTGTTCCGCTTTGTGAGAATGAGTTTTCGACGAACTCCAAGGAGATTGAGTTCAATGGTCTTAAGAACAGGTACAATTTTAGACCTAGTCTGCAAAGGGACACACATTTTATCACAAAACTTAAAATCAGCACTTCTGGAAATATGATTTTTACAGTGGGAAAAGTGAGCTAAAAATTAACTAAAGCCTTCAGACACATTGGGGTACAAACACAAAAGAAAAGAAGTATCAAGCTGCCTAAAATAGAAATGCTCAAAGTGCCACAAAAGTGTACTAAAATGCAGTACTTGAATACAGATACTTGTGACTCTGCATCTTTTAACAGCTAGATGGCACTCTTAACATAACTATTGGAGTTGATCTCCAAACTGCAATCACATGCCCACATGTAGTTGGTGGTTCTTGATGTACATCAAGTGTGCACCTTGATTTTGACACTTGCGTCTTTGTTGTAGGAATGAAAAGAATGAATGACAAAAGAAAATTACTTGGTGGTCATCGGAGTGCATCACTCCGCACTGAGTATGAATCTCCCTGATCAGTTATAGCACTGTTTCTTTTCCCCCTACAGGTGGATGAAGATTATATCCAGGATAAATTCAACCTGACAGGCCTCAATGAGCAGGTTCCTCACTACCGCCAGGCTCTAGACATGATCCTCGATCTTGAACCAGGTCTGGTGATTCCTCCGCATTGTTGAGTGTAGTCCAGTACAAATTACTGTCCCATTTGTCATTTATGACTTAGTATTCTGGTACTAGTGCATGCCAATACATCTTTACTTTGTGAGGCTGACATGTCTGATGTTACGAATGTTTAATCTCATCACTGAATCTTGTACTTACTGGTTTGCAAAATGAGTAACCTGATTAACTAAATCAACTCTTGACACTATATGTATTAATTGCCTTGATTGAATAAGAAACATTTGAGATGATTTAAATTAAAATCAGCCTTATATTTTGTTAGAAATGTTCTCATAAGGTCTTGTATTGCTTTGAATGAATTTAATTTGGATGGTGTCTCATACCTGCAGGCACCCTGAAAATACTCATATAATTGTTTTAAGAAGAGGGAAGCATGTACAGACATGAAAGCAGCATCATCTTCCAATCTGTCAAGTTTATACAAGTTCAGATACTTAGTAAATGAATGTGAGTTCAGCCATTTGATCAAGGCATTCCTCTGTTCTAAAGCTGGTCACCTCATGTAATCTTTTCAGCTGCTGCACAGCATATCAGGCTTTGTCTTTTTGTGCACATTCAAAGGTTCTCTGTGTGATGCCTTTAATACTGTTATTCTTGAACGAAAAAAGCAAATCAGTGAGATGCTCAGGTTGTATTTTTGGAATTCCCTTTCCTTTTGAAATGTTTGTCAGCTTTCACGTACAAAGTGGAGATTAGTCAGGATCTCTGCGGTTTCTGTCTTTAGATGAGGAGCTGGAGGACAATCCCAACCAGAGTGACCTGATAGAGCAGGCAGCTGAGATGCTGTACGGGCTCATCCACGCACGCTACATCCTCACCAACCGAGGCATCGCACAGATGGTAAGTCCAGCAGCATTAGCAAAGTTTCTCATCCATGTTTCTATTATGGGGATTCTGCATTTTTCTTGACAGAACAGAAAGCAGTGTAAAATGTTGGCCAAAGGCTCTTCCAGACTGAGATTTCAGCAGCATGAAAAGTTTATCACATCGTTACTGTATAACATAAGTCATAAATTGATGTCTGGTATTACGCAGACCATGCAATGAAAAATATCTACACTGCTCGTGCCTCTGTAGTGGTAACCAATGAAGCTAAGCAAATGATCGTGCTGTTTCAAAAGCTGTATTTTAATATTTGGTAAATCCTCTAAAGTGGAGAGAAAAGGAGACCTGCTTGCACCTCAGCAAAAGGCCAGTTTCAGTAACAATTTTGCAAAGAAAGCTGGATGCTACTCATTTTGGCTCCATAAACTTGCATGCATCATTTCATGCAGAATTCTGTAGTAGTGTTATGATTATTATTTTTATCTAGCAGACATGGGTCATAGCAGTAGTTACACTGTATGATGTTCTTCCCAAATTTGTGATATGGTCTGAATTTTATCCAGGGCTGTCTTTGATCTCAGACAGCGACAACAGTGTGTGAACCTCTCACTGAATAACATGAAACCATTCTTTTTATGTTGAGATCAAAGATATTGCAATATTAGGGCATCTTTCACCTGGGACACCCAAATTCACTTAATGTATACCAGGCTTGTCTGTGTTGGTTGTCTATAAGGATGATGGCTACACTGATGAGGCTTAGGTAATTTTTCTGTGGTAGTTCTTGTGCTTGCTCTTTTTTTTTTTTCTGCAGTCCCTCTTTTTGGCTTGTCTACTGCAGCAATGCTGTAGCCTACATTTAACATATACAGTGGTATCTCGGACAACAAGCTTTTCTGACAACAAACATTTCGGATACTGAAGAAAAAAACTGCAAAAAAATTTCACTCTGACAACGAAAATTAATCTGTTAACGGATAGTCACTTCTGGGTCTGGGCCAAGCTAACAGAGGCTAGAGGCTAACAGCCGTTAGCTTGTGTTATGGAGAACTTTGGATCAAAGAGAAGCAAATCGCTGGTGATACTGTACCACCATTGAAGCCATCGGCCCGTGGCGTGACACGGGCAGAGCTGGCCGTCTCCGGCCGCCGGCGTGACATGGGCAGAGCTGGCCGGCCGCCGGTGGCCCGCAGCAGCGGCGTTAGTATTGCTTACAGTTATGGACGTGTGCAGTGTCCACGGACACACTGCCAAGTCATAAGCCAAGATAAGAATGCATTATAAATCATTTTTAGAACTAATTTCATGCATTCCATTTCAGATAATTAATATAACTTCCTTTTCAAATAATAATGAATAAATGTGCACATAGGGGTGTGTAATACAGTACATTCTTTATATGGGAGTTTGTCGTGGGTCCAGAACAGATTCATTTGTTTTACATGTATTCCTATGGAAAGAGTCCATTTGGATAACGAATCATTTGGATACTTAACGTAATGCCGGAACGGATTAAATTTGTTATCCGAGACACCACTGTACATGGAAACTCTGTTACTGGGTTTTCACCAAACATTTGCATTCACAACATGCAGTGATTTTAACTTGCAATGTCATCTCAGGGTTTCACATAAAGGGGACAGTGATCTTCCTCCTATCCGTTTCAAATTGCTCTGTTTTTGTGTGTTCCTGTCTGTCTTCACATGGTACCAACTCGGCCTTTATTATTTGAATGCACTCATAACAAGACTCAGAAACCCTCAGCAAACAGAGCCACTTGAAAACCACTTTCCTGATAACACAGAGCGTGACTGTGAATGTTTGGATTTGTTAAACCAGGTAACGGAGAGAGATACTGGGTTGAGTGAACTCTTGAACTTCCTTTGTGATACAAGCAGTAGGACTCGGATAATATGACGAACAACAGTCTCTAAGCACAACACTAACTCCCAACACAAAGGTCACATAAGGACATTGGCACATGTGAATTTAGCATTTTGAACCATCCTGTTTTTGTCCACTAGGGAAATTGCTTTTTAGTAATTTTCCAGTGCAGATATGTATAGAACATTAATGTTTCCAGACTATTGCACATGTTCTCTATAACATAAAATTCAGAATTTGTAAGAAGAATATGACCATATGCTTGTGGTTTTCATGGTATTTGGAGCAGGCAGCAAAATAATTATGGGATGAGGGTGCTCAAATCAGAGTGTCATGTTTTGAAAAGCAAAGCAACTTTTATCTTCACCCTAATAGAAACTCAACAAAGAGTTGTTGAAGAAACTCTTCACTAGCACTTTCAATTCTTTCACACTCACAATGAGTTGTTTTTCAACTTAAATACACAAACTTAAACTAGGATGAAAATACAATGTAATACATCTTTTCCCCATTTCTGCAATTACGTCTCCCTAAATCTGGAACTCTGCATCTTTTTGCGATTATGAACAGTACTGCACAAAAGTTTTAGACTTCTTGGGTATGTTGTCATGTTTGTTCTTTTTCCAGGTTCATACTGACCATACACCTGAACAAATATGAATAAAGTTTAATTTAAAATTGCGATGGGGGTAGAACTTGTAAACATCCAGCTTTGGTTTATTGTTTGTATAGGATTGTAAAAAGTACAGAATATCTGCCCAGCATAAACATATGAAATCAGAACTTAATGATTCCAACAGGCAAAAATCCTTATTTAACGTGACGTCCAATCCTGTGGCAACAAGTAGAACAAACAATATTGACATATGCTGATTGTAAGCTGGTTTAAGTCACTGTATCTCATATTTTATGTCTCAAATTCTTCAGAACATTTTGAGTGAAAAGGGAGATATTTACACTTTAATATGTAGAAATTGAAATGTTCATGTGTATTCGGGTTCTATTGTAACTGAGAAATGCATGTGTATGGTCATTGTAACCTGTTACAACAACAACAATACTAAGGGTGTCTAAAACTTTTGCACAGTAGTGCAAATGCACCAGCTGATATTATGATCATAACTGTAATCAGATTAATTGTTCAAGCCTAGAGGTAAAGTAAAGATGTGAATTGATGAAAATAATTTAAACTGTTAATGTTGATGTAAGATTAAAAAATGGTTTGTTAAATTAAAAGTAATTAAAATATCAATCAAAAACTATGCCCAGTATAGGTTATATATACTTTCTGTAGAATAGTGAAAGTGTGGCACATTGTGAACAAGAAAAGAGGTCTTCACTGAATGGGCATGGTTTTTTTTTTTTTTTTTTTTTTCCCCCAAGCATAAAAATGAACAATTTATCACTCTGATTTTCAGTTCACATACACATCATCATATACATTGTCTTACCTTGGTCTAATAAGTTTAAGCTCTGTCCACAGCTAATCTTTGCCTCTGGAACACCGTCTAGGGTTTGTTCAGGAATATGAACTACAACCTCTTAAAATACTTACGGCAATGATTTGGCAACATATTAACAGACATTGTCAGATTTAAACATACTGTACATTGTTAACTGGTGATTTTTAAACCATATATTTGTGCAATAAACATACTGTAAATGTCGGCCCCAATTTGACTGCTCATATTCCAGACCTAGGATCTGAAAATTGTTGTGCAAATATTAAACAAAATCCCTGTTCTCTATTCCTCTCT
>JAQQAE010020610.1:0-10644 GCA_029823295.1 Pseudamia nigra | reverse complement strand
TAAGGCGCAGTGTCATATTTGGACAAAATAGACGGCGTTTAGGTGCGCCTTATAGTGCGGAAAATACGGTAATCAGCGTCTATGGCTCATCCTGTCATGTGACATGTATGGACCACTTTAATATGCGGTCGGATGGGGGGGTGTTTTGTACAAAAACACAGGAGTGAGTTACAGGCCGTGCGCTCTGGACTAGGAGACTCAGCGCCGTTCTCCACAAAATAGCTCATGATGGATTCTGTATTTTGTTCTACTACTGTGTTGGTTGCATGTGTGCGACCAGTCTCAGAATGTAAGTCACAAAAAATACATATTGGTTGCAAATGCAACCATTTTGGTTACAGTCTGGAGTGCTGCACTTTCATACAGAGCTGCCACTACACCTTGAACCGCATCATGCACTGATGTACCATACATGTTCACAGTTAGATATTTATAGTCACTATTTACATATGTCAGATGAAAAAAACTACTGTAAGGACCAGAAGTAAATGAAAAATGTGTAGAATCTCTGCTGGAACACATGAAACTCAACCCCACTTAACACATTTGCTCTCGTGAGTAATTTGGGACTAGATCACTGCAGGTTCCCAGGCTTTGAACAATTACCCATAATCACAGCATCAAAAATCATTTGTGGCTATAATGTCTAATCATTGGCATCCACGTGAACCTTGTGCACACTCATCTGCTACAATGACTAAAGCAATCTCTTAATTTTTCATTTTGTTGTAATCACTCATTTCTTTGTGTTGGTTATCAGGAGAATCGTCGGCGAGCCAAGGAAGAGATCACCAACATGGAGGAGGAGATGGCGATGGCTGAGGAGCAGCTGCGGACACGTCGAGAGGAGCAGGAAAAGAAGAGCAACCCTGCCAGTGTTCGGTAAAACCATCCCACACAGGCATCGTTCGACAATAGTTTCCCTGTGGCTCTCATTTTCCATACACAGTCAAGACAGAAACGTTTAATTTACCTATCGCACTGCCAGTCCATATCATCACCCCTCCTTCTTTCTCCTCCCTTGTAGTCTCTCCGCTACGCCTCTCTCACTCTTCATGATGAGCTTTTCTCACCTCTGGTCCCTCCAGACGAGACAAAAAGAAATAATATTGACTCCTGGCTGACCCCCATTACTGCAGCAATTTAAATTGTGCCATAGCAGAGCAGCGAAAGGAGGGGAACGTTCATTTTCAAATTAGACCAAAAAATTAATTTCACACCCATCTGTAAGCTTTGTAGAGAGAAATAAGGTTATAAAGACAGATTTAAAAAAGAACTTTTAGTGTTAATTAATCAGTTGTTTTATATCTCTGAATTTGTGTGAGTACTTGTGACAGATCTGTTGAAAATAATCACACGTTAGCTATGGGATTAAGCATTAGATGTAAGTGGAGGAAGTTGGATGTGTGATAATGAACATGGTCGCTCTCCTGGGTTCCCATCTTCTTTTGTCTTTTGCCTCACAAGAAGCTCTTCTGTACATTCAGTGTGACCAAGTTCAGATGTTCCATTGTGATGCCTGCCTATCACTTTCCTCCCTGTTCACCAGCACAGATGAGTGGTGTGAATTAGTAAATCGTCTGGAAAACTGTTTTGTTTATAAATGTCTGAATAGTGTGAGTGAGCTTTCAGTGGCTGCTGCTGCTGCCAGTATTGCCTCCAATAGACCTTTTTCATGACTAAAACTGCACTGGTGTGATCACTTTAATTCACCATGACTATTCCATTTCACTGGATCACTCCCAGAGTTCTGGTTTGTTCATCGAGGCTCCTTGGCATGGTTTTCTCACACGCTAACATGGAGCTGATCCCTCTTTATTGTTATAAAGATCATGTTTTTCCTGCTAAGACAGAATCACATCTACTATGAAAGAGGTCTATTGAGATAGAAAAGGGTCCTTGAAGTCCTTCTGAAAGTGCTCACACTTTTACATACTGTATCTAGGTGTTTCTTTGGAGGCTGTTCCTTCTTGAGAGCTCAGTCTGCTCTGACTGGTGAGATTTGTCTGTAGATCAATGACTGTTTGTTAGCTTGCAGGCCCTCTACAAGGGACATTCAAGCACAGCTAGTGTATGACCCCGAGTAGTGGATGAGTCTTCTGTGTTTTTATCGTTTCCCGGTGAAGGACAAAGTCTAATATACTGTTAAGAATATTTCCTAAATTACTTTTTTGGAACAGTTTGCACATAACCATTGAACTGCAAATAATAAAGGATATTTGCATTAAGGGAATTTTTAGCTCCTTGAGTACAGTTGTGAATGCTTAGTGCTGGGTACTGAGCATTATTATGAATAAGGTGCTTTTGTTGCTGGAGGAACTTTTTCTGCACTGCAGGAACTGAGAACAATAATAATATGTGAGAAGGATTTTAATGGTCTTATTTTAGTCTGCCTCTCATACTAGGTACTTGTTCATGAATAAGTGCATGGTGTGTTTAGTCACAAGAGTACATTGATTGCAGCACTGGAAATTTTACTGGACATTTTAAAAACATGTTAGAAAAAAAGCTGGCTTTAAAAATGGAACAAACTACAAGGAAATCAACTGATCAAATCAATTGCAGCCCATGCTTTGAGACTTTCTACAATGAAAGAAATGCAATGCAATTTGAGTCTAGGTATAAGTGCTCTGGCATTTCAATTCAACTTCAGTCACTTCAGCATTATAATCTGTAGTGAGAATGAAAACAGAAAAAAGTCTCCACACAGAACCACATGGTCTGAAAGGACTGTAGTTCTCACTGGAGTTCCTTACGGAGTCAAGAGCTGTTTGGTTCAGAAGTGCCTACACAGAGTACGTATCCCATTTTATGCCTTTATTGTTATTGTCTACATCTATTGTGGAGCTATGGTTTAACTGAGAGATGCACAATAATTCCACCTGAAGTGAACAGGCAGAGAAAGAGGGACACAATGACAGAAGAGGGTTATGGCCTGATGATTGTAATTGGTGTGAGTGTGTGTGTATGTGTGAGCTAGAGATGAGGGAAGTGTGGGCAGTGTCAGCGTGTCACGCTGCTGTAATTAAAGATGATAGATTGTGCTGTCAAAGACGTCAGGCTCGACATCAACACTCTTCAGAGATACTAGCCTCCCTTCTCACTCTCTTCTACTTGTGCTGCTTTCATGTTCACTTCAGTCACCTGCTTACCAAGTAACATTTTAGTTTATGTAGCAGTAAAAACAATTAGGATAAATAATAAACTGTTGCAGTTTTTGGTTGTTAATTAATTTATTTCTTTATTTTTTTCTGATTTTAGGGGGTTGAAAATTTGCACACCAGGAAGAAAGGAAGAAGCCCCTATGACACCCAGACGCACCCCCGCTCGCTTTGGACTGTAGAGCGCCTCCAGGACATTTGAATCCACTTCTGTGACAGCTCATTTGAACCAATTATTACCAAGAAGTGGACCACACCAGCACAATCACACAGTGCAACCTACAGCTACCATCGGTCCCTCTCAGAATCAGCCGCAATTCCTCTACAAACCACTAGAGTGAGAACTTGTATAAGGCACAAGACTCGAAGAAGCGCTTCAAATTCACAGCCATTACAATGCCTCCCTCCACCTTTACAAACAGCAGTTTCTGTGCTACAGTGCAATCATGTCGTTCTTTGACATTGTAAGGACAATAAAGAAAACTTTCTTTTCTCTTTGTACATTCAATATTTATTGGGTACTGAATATGATCATCACTAAAGAGATGCCACTGCAATGATTTTACCTGCACTGGAATCAGTTACATTTTTTACACTGTTCATTTTATGCATATTCAATGTATGTCACATGGTCGCAGGATACAGTGTTTTGAGTCACTGTTACTTGTTTTTGCCCTTGCATTTAGTGCTTCTTGTAGTGGTGAGGCTTGAGCATCATGTGTGCCACGGTGAAGTGCTCCTCCACAGGCTGAAGCACAGATCAAACTGCACTTGTGGAACAAGTCTCTTTGACTCTAGAGTTGTATTGTGAAACCTATTATTACACACAAACAGGCAAATGACCTTTTTATACTTCGTGTTAAACATGTTACATCAGTGTACTGCACCACAACTTCACCACATAGTGAGTATTACAGTATCAGATGAAACCATAACATGAATAATTTGGTTGTTTTGTTCAAAATAGATTTTACTGAAAACAGATTTTTGTTGTATTGCCTGTGGTGCACTATCAGTGTATCGTAAGATGACTTCAGACTGCCTGCTGGAGAAGCTCAGTGAAGCCACGTTTACTTGTAGAGTTAGGTCTGTTATGTCTTGTACTGTAGTCCAAATGGATTTTCTTTTAAAATCTTTTGTAAATGAAAAAATAAATATTAGCAAGAACTGAATGAACTTTCATTTTAAGATACTGTCATCCCTAGTGAATCTTTCTGGTGTTGTAACACACTTTAGATATATACTTTTAAATAAGTATTGCAGTGGCATTGAAGTTATAAGTAACTTGAGGTTAACACAACAAACAGCAATGCTGAAACTAACAATAACATTGTTGAATAATTTATAGAGTTTTATAACATGAATGAAAATTCATGAAATATTCCATATAAATCATTGCCGTATACAGCTGTCCCAAACACATGTTCATCAGTGAGGACAAAGAAACCCAAATTCAGGAGAAAATAAACCAACCTTCTCACATACAGGAACCTTTAACTGTGAAATGTTTGGTACGTTTGCTTAGAAAAGGATAAAGGATTAACTGATTGCATTTGGTAATAAACACATAAATGTACACACTGAAGTCAGGACAAAATAATGGTTACTTTTTTGTGAAGGCTTTAGTTACATATCTTAACTGGAGAATCCCACACTTAAGATGAACATGACAACTTAGTTTATGTTACAGGCCTCAGCACCATTGTATGAAGATGCAATTATTATGCGCTCCAAACAAAGCAGTGCCTGTAAGACACATCACTGAGATGGTCATAATGAAAAACCCAGAATGGTTGTTTGCTTTGTCAGTTTCAAAATTGTAGGCAGAGGCAAGTTGAAGTGATCAGAGAGAAGAAGCCTGGGTTTGTCCCTCCCTCACTCAGATACTCGAACCCACAGATGTCACACATCTACATGAGTGATCCTGGGGCTTTGAAACCCCTCAGCTGTAAAGACACTGGTACGCTTTAGATGAAGAGCCAAGCTATATGTGGGTGGATCTTGTTTCTGGCTTTATTGAAGCTGTATGTAAATCCTCAGGTCACAAGACTGTTGAACAAAAGCCTGGATGTTGTTCCAGTGGCTTCATCATTGTTATGCTGACAATTCTTGATGTCTTTGCACAAACCTCTCTTACTAGCTGGCATCAATTTGGAGGGAAAAGACAAAAAGAAGTCAGCCTGCCTGTGATTTCTTCAAATCTACTCTGCTGTGTTTTTTCTCTTGGCTGAATTCATCTGCAGCACTTCTTTGTTGTTGGTCAGTGATGGTCTGTCTGTGCAACTCTTATGCAAATATGCGTGATTATGAGCATTCCCTTGACCCTCCTCAATTCGCTAAGTCGTCTTGATTGAGTATGGCAGGCAGAGGAGGAGATTGATATAATGGACTCCACCAACTTTAATGAGACAAATGTCAGCTGTGGGCTGACATTTTGAAATAGTCCTTGTGAATGACAGTGTCAGCAGTCACCTTTACCAAAGATTTTCAACCAAGGTCCCTGTAATGATGGAGGGAATTAAAATGGCCTCCAAGGTGGTAGAAAGAGGAGACACAGGATTAGGCTGTAAAACCACACCTCTTAAATGAGCCCTTTTGCCACACCCTGAATAAAGACGCTGCCTTTTCATGAGTACAGCTTTCTATTACATATAGACACTATGGGATTTGATGTCGGGATTATGGTGAATGGTAGTTGTTGACCACTGTGAGATTTGTTGAGATGTGCTGTCCCTCACATTAAATGCCCCACCCACTCTTCCCCAGCTCATTCTTTCCCCTGGTTGTGTGTCTGGTGGCAGACAGGGACAAGCTCTGCTGTCATTACAAACTTAATAAGAGCAGAAGTGAGATTGATGAGAAAAACAGAGGTATCAACTGCTCTTTTAATTAACTCCTATCCCATAATGGTGTCGGGACAGAGGCACCAAGCAAAGAATGAGACATTTTCTTTCTCTTTCCACCCCTTTCTGTTTTGTTGCCTCTCTCACCCCTGATAATGAACAGCCTTCTGGGACCCAATTACATCCAAGGCTGCATTAGGAGCACAGCAGGCCCAGTGGAAACTTCAGCTGAGTTTCCCCTCGTCTCCCCCCTCCATTCCCTGTTACACTGCTGGAGACGGCCTTCACTTGATTGAATTTTGAATGTTACGTCCCCACCACACACACACACACACACACACACACACACACACACCCCTCTCCGACTCTAGTCCCTCACCTTCACCAGCTCTGAACCCACATGTGGTTCATGCTGGAAACAGGAGACAATGTTTGCTTGTTGTTAACCATCCTTCACTTGATAATTGCTCGCACCAATAGAGTGGCTTTGCGTACAATGTGCAATGGGCAGCGTGAGTTGCTGCACTAAAGAGAAGGCCCCTGATGGTTTAAGTTGGTACTTCACAGTATTCACTCCCTCGGTGTTGTGTCCCTGTAGAATACTCCATGTTCTAGTGAGGCCTCGTGGAGTGCGATGACTTAAAATCTTTGGAATATTGTCTTTTTTATTGAATAAATGCTATAATATTATGTAAATTAAACATCCATTTAAGTCACCTTTAATCCACAGTCGAGTAGTTATCAACTATCAGTGCCATTTTATTTAGATTTAAAAAATAAATAGAACTATTTTCTCTTTCTGTGCCATATTATGATTCATCTGTGTATCAAGTTATCCATGTGACTATCCATTTACAATAAAAATAAAAGATATAAGTAGATTCTCATCTTAATATACAGTTTGATCAACCACCCGAGAGAAACTTACTTCTTTTAAGGCTCATTGGAACATAATAAATACTCCTACTTCTAGTACTACTAATCACATGGTATTGTATAACATGAAACTGGAGGATTTTCTGAGATGGATATCATATGAAAATTATTATTGCAGTCCTAGTTTAAGCTAAAAGGCAGCAGCTGTCATTTGAAACACTGCAGTTTGCCAGCGGTGCAGTATTAAGGTGTGCCTTGGCATAAACATGGACAGTTATCATAGTACGTACATTTGCTTAACTGAAAAAGTACACGGTCAGACTGGAGAATCCAATCTCCATATTCAGTTTTTAGTACAGTCTGATGATCAAAAAAAGTTTGTCTCCTTTTGTTCCTCCTAGTTTCTGTTGCTCAGCCTGAAGAGCATCAACATTCTGTCATGTATAAGTGAAATGATAATTGTGTTTTTTTTTTCTGAGGTGATTACACAATGAACATCTCATGTTCAACCACTTTTCACTGAAAGAATCGCACATCCGGAAATACAAGCATGAAAACATAAAACAAACTGTCATAAATACCCACATCTAGCTAAAAGCTTGCTTGAACAACAGGGTCTTCAGCTGCTTTATAAAAGACTCAACAGAATTTAAAGAGCAAAGTGTTCGCGGTCTGGGGGCTGCTGCTTGAAAGGCTCAGTCTCCTCTGGTTTTAAAATGGGTATGGGGGACGGCCAGCAAACACTGACCTGAAGAGCTACGGCAACGTGTGGGGTTATAGAATTTCAGAAGCTCAGAGACGTAAGGAGCTCGACCATGTAAGGCTCTAAACGTGAGGGCCAGGATTTTAAAATGAATCCTAAAATGACCTGGGAGCCAGTGAAGTGCTGCTAAAATCACATTTTGAACTACACACTGCCTACTAATCACATTTACTTCAGTTGCCAGTCAACTTAATACACAAACATGTTATTTGAGCCTGTGAGGCTGTGTACAGTATGTGATGGCTCATTGTCTTTTCGATGCGTCTAAGTAAATGCAACGCTGGGGGATATCAAAGGTATTCAAAAAATTATTGGCGTTCCGTTTTCTTACACTTTAAGTGTTGTCTATTGACTACCACGCTGGAAAGAATGTTGCCTATTGATCCGGTCATGCATGAAACCGATAGTGTCTTCTTCCTGTAAGCGTGGAATTAAATCTTACAAGCAGCTGGTGTTTGAATAACTTACCTTACATCCCAGCAGACGGAACGCCACCTTGAGTCTACAGGAAATCCTCACTGATGCCATGTAATGAAGCCAGACAAACAAGAGATATGGACAACCAAATGTATGGAGGAAAATTACTGCAAATTCTGTGAAAACAAGAATCATTACCTTCGACTCTGTTTGTAATGATTTCATACAAACCAGGTGCTATTTGCTTACGTTAGTAAATGTTAGAAAAGTCAGAGCATTGCAGTATTCAGTAATGTTTCTAGTGGTCCATTGTCTCATCCCTAACCAGCACTGTATATTGTACTACCATGCTTGGTCTACCTCCCTGTGGACTGTATGGTTACTAACAGCTCATCCACTATTGCTTAGGGGTCTTATTTTGTTCTAGAAGAAAGACTTTATACTGTCAAACTCAGACATCCCCTGTGATTGAAGGCCGATGGGCATGGAACTCACAGAGCTGCCCTCAAAGCCGCAACAATGCCTGCTTTCACACAGCCAACTTCTGGTGGGTGGAGTGGAAGAACAAAGGCAGACTTGTTAAGGTTCATATGCCTTTATTATTCTTTTATTTGGCTGCAATTTCTTGTCTATCTGCCCATATTCATTAAGATTTTGGCTACACTAGCTTGTGGGGTGTGTGGATCTTGGAGCACTTTGTGACTTAAGGTTTGCAATATTCATCGGTCTGCTTGTCTTTTGTAACAGTCATCTCATCTTCTATCCATTTCAACAAATTAAAGATTTGATTTAAAGTTATTGGAAATCAAATTAAAGCACTGAAATAATAGAGGACATAAATAGTAAACAATTCTGCAGTACAAACTTAGTAGATGAGGGACACAACCTGGACAAAGAGGTTTGACAGAGTGCAGTTTTAATGTTCTGAATGATCAGTTACATGATTGGTAGCACACAAAAGAACTTACTGAACTCATGTGCACAAAATACAAGTTTAACATTTTTGTAACAGTAAGACTCTTATTGTAAACCTGGTGGGGCTAGCCTATCAAAATAGATCTAAATGTCTGTCCATGTTTAACAAAGGTGCTGTCCAGTTAATCAATGTGATTCATACTAGGTGCTTGCAAAACACAGCAGGCCTTTTATTATGCATCTGATGAGTATCCGTGCTCCGAATTATGCAGCAGGTGTTTTCTGGAAAACGCACAATGTGGTTGGAGTTTGCAGCCGGGTATTTCCTCCTCTTCAGTCAGCCTTCTGTTCGACTGATTACAACTCCTCTGTGTGAGATCACAATGAAAGCACAAGAGACACTGTTCAGACACTACAGTACATACAGTAAATAATCAGATTAATGCTCAAAACAAAGGAATGCACTTGCTGTATACTATGTAAATAAAATAATAGTGCAAGAAATGCAGCTCTTTCAGATTAGTTTTTTTTTAAATCAATTTAGACTGAATTGCATGAGTAGTTGTATCATGACAAATTCCACTAGTTTTAGTTTACATTTGCGCTACATTTTATAAGTATTACAAGGAAAGATATATATAAACTAAAACATGGGATAAAGTAACACACATTGCTGGTCAAAAGTGTTAGAACACCCCAAAAAGGAACAAGAAATGGGTTAACAACTTAAAGTTGTTCTGCACTAATGGAAGTTGATTAAGCGGGTGTTCCAAGTTTTCTTGATTAATTAAAACCCCCAAAGCCACCATCTTACTCTCTGGGTCTGTTAGACCTCTTCCTGCCACAGGTTTCCTCAGTTTCTGAGTGCCTTCTCACGGTGAAGGAATCTGTATGCACTGACACCTTGACTTTCTTGGCAATTTCTGCAGGAAAGACCTGTATTTTTAAGTGTTACGATGGTCTGTCTCTTTTCCATTATTTATGTTCCTTTTTCTCACCATTTTTATAGCAACACAATGCTTTCTGCAGTACAATACTGTTCAAATTATTGCTCACCATGGTATGGTACCACAATGTGTTCCAACACTACTTTTATGCAGACAGAGGGGGTGTAATTAATCAAACAAATTTGGGGCATGCGTAGGAATTGGTAGCACCAACTTTCAAGGCTTGATCAATCTCCATTTGTGCAGAACAGCTTTAAGTTTTTAACCCATGTTTTGTTTCCTGAAAAAGCCCTTTTAGTATAATTCTGAAATGTACATTATTTTTTAGTTTCTGGTAACCTTGACCTTGTTTTTTAACCTCTGGTTCAGCACTTATCGTTGTACCATTTCAAGCTATTCATTGTTCATCAACTTGAACTGCTGGAATTTCAGCAAAAAAAAAAAACAAAACAAAAAACTGGAAAAACGGGGGTGTTCTAAACCTTTTGACTGGTACTGTATGATTTACAAAAGTCATTGATTATTAAAGGTCCCATGTTTGAACATTTTAATCATGCTAATTCTACATCATTAACAATGGGGAAAATGAAATGAAGGCTGATTTCACCTAAAATTCTATTGTTTTACTTTATTGTTAATTTTTGTGTATTTATGATGAGTTTCTTGTTACCTATAATAATCTTGTCTGTGAGTTGAATACTAACTGATAAATGATGCCTAGT
>JAQQAE010020609.1:0-10645 GCA_029823295.1 Pseudamia nigra | reverse complement strand
CTCGTTCCTGCAACGCGCTGCTTCCGCTTAGGTCAAGTGAGTATCCAATCACAAGACGCGTACATGTCACGTTCAACATGAGGCCTTCTAGCTGGCCTTACTGTGGTCAACTCGTGATCTGATTGGCTATCGCAACTATCTATCAACCATATGTGCCCGTTCACTTACAGTGCACAGACGCCTCTGGTGGCATTGGATCCATCCAGCCTCCGAGTCCAGCCGAGTGGAGGATACATGACTCACAGCTCCCTAGTGCTCACAGAGTTTTGATGATCCAACACTTTGAAAAAAACCCAAAATGGTGCATTTCTCTGTAATAAAATATAATAACATATTTGACATAACATCAGAGCTTTTTAAGGCAGAAACACAACATACAGCTGCTTTAAAGACAGTGACTGTACAGATCTTCAAAGTTATATATCTTTCCTAAGATTACTTATAATGCCATTACCGAATTAATTCTTTATTCTACTTGGCTAAAGAAAAAAAACTATTTAGAAATGTTACACCCTGACTGCCCCACAACCACCGTCTGGCTTATTGTTTAACTGTTATAGGCAGTGGAGGGTAGAGTATAGTACTCAAGTAAAAGTATTGTTACTATTTAATTAAAGTCACTTCAGAAGAAGTACTTACAAACATATGGACTTGAATAAGAGTATCTCATGAAAAAAACTACCCAAGTTGTGAGTAATTTCATAACATGGAATTTATTTCAGCATAAGATAACTAATATTTAGTTCATTTTGTTAATTTACTGAATTTTAGTGATTTTTTTCCCAACTTAAATACTTTATAATACCACACGGTACACTGTTACCTACTTTTATTATACCCTTTTCTATTTATTGACACTGTTTATTTCTCATTTTTTTTATTTTATTCTTTTTATTTTTTATACATAGTCTAGTTTTTATAGTATTTATCCTGCTGCCCTTGCTGCTGTAACTCTGAATTTCCCCGCTGTGGGATGAAAAAAGGTTTATCTTATCTTATCTTGTCTTATCTGCTATTGTGTAATTTATGTTTTTTAATTACAAGAGTATGTAATTATTTTATTTTACCAATGTTGCTGCTCAGTTTGTTCACTTGTTCACCTCATTTTTGTTCATTTGCATCATTTTTTTTTTGTTTATTTTGTGTAGTTTTTTTGGTTTAGTATATTTATTATATTAATGTTCATTAATTTGCTTGATTATTGTCTTTATGTCTGCTTATTTAGTTAATTTTATATGTATTTTGTTGCTTAGTTTATTCATTGTGATAATTTACTTGAATGGTTAGTTTTTAATTTGCGTCACTATTTTGTCATTTTTGCAACCTTATTTTTTTTTTACTCCTACTCATTGAGGTGTGGTTAAATCTAACTGAGTAGAAGTATATTATTTAATCATGAATGGATCTGAATAAGAGTAAAAAGTACTATGCAAAACAATTACCTCAAAAGTATATTTTTTCTGAAAAACAAAGTCAAGTACATGTAGAGGAGTAATGAGTGGTTAAATGTTTCTGTTACATAAAGTAAACTTTGAGTGAAATCATGCCTCAAAGCTTGTACATAAGTTAACTCTAAAGCACTTATTCAGTAGTTTCCAAGTAAATGCAAAAACAAGCAATTATCTGCTTCCCAAAATACATTTTTCAAGTACGTGTGTGTACAAGGTACAAGCAGGAGGATGAGCAGAATGGTTAATTACAGGGAAAATAAAGCAGTGCATTCAAAAGCAGACCTTGCTAACAAACCCTTTTGTTTTTTATGCATGAAATTATGCGCCCACCAGGCCGTATAATTAGAAATCAATTAAACTCCATATCATGCGTCCAACTAAATTGCTGAAAACAGTTCTGCTGTGTATTATCAAAGTGTACTGCCCCAGGCTGTAATATAGAGAGGTTTGGGGAAGATTATGAGAAGTTAATTTAGAAATATTGAAAATAATGTGCATGTATTAGGCTACCAAAACAAATGAGCATTTTAAGGATACACAGGCAGGTGGTTGTAACATTTTTTTTTAAGGGTATTTTAAAGGGCCTGTATCCTAACATTTTCCGTAAATTCCAGCCTATAAAGTTAACCTGAATATAAGCTACAACCACTAAATTTAAGGGAAAATTTTTTTTTGCACATATATCAACTGCACCCAGTCTTCAAGAATGTTTTCAAGTTCGTCCATCTGCTTTTCGTACCTCTGAAGGATTTTGTCGTCTTTTTGCATTGAGTCAGTTCTTCACGCTGTCGTCTCCGTCTCACCATGGATTCATTGATGCCAAGCTTACGTTGCTGCAGCTCTATTTCCTTCTTCCACAGCCCCGTCAATGGCTTTTAACTTGAAAGCTGCATCATATGCATTTCTTCATGCGTTTTCCATGACGAGGGTATGTGCATGAAGTGCAAAATAACTGATCTGAAGAATTTAGTGTGCGTGTGTTTGATTTACCGTTTTTCAAACAGTTCCATTGGTTCACTGTGACCTGTTCACTAATTTCATTGGTCTGTATTGGGGGCATGAAGCTCATTAGCCAGTAAAAAGTCTTACATTAATTGCATCACTGTTTAAGCCACAGGGTTCAAAGAGTGAGGAAAAAAAGTAGCGGCTTATAGGCTGGAATTTACGGTAAAGACTTCTGTATAAACAGTATTAATAGGATTTGTCCTTGCTTTTTGAAGGGCCTCTGTAACTCATACACACTTTGATTTCACTGTGAGGTGTCATGGTTGAGATGCAGGTATTTCCCAGTGTGACCTGGGATCATATTCTGAAACTGTAAACACAGCCTAATGGACTTTTCATCAACAATACCCTTAAAAAAATAGAGCAGGAATGACCATGGGGGTGGGACTAAATTTAGCTAACTAAACCAATTTAACTTCACTATGATCAGTTCATTAGTTGGTTGATTCGGGCCTTTGCTGCAGATGCTTATGTGTCTTTCAGGTGTTTGATCCACATTTTCATCATAAAACACAGAAATATCAGGATCATTGGCCTGAATTCTACTGGCTCATGGGGACATGGGCTAATGCACTGTTGACTGACTATAATAAGTTATGACCAGAGATGGGTAGTACTCGAGTACATTTACCTTTTACATGTACTTGAGTGTTTTTCCCATAAAATGCACTGCAGAATACTTTTTACTCTTATCTCCTGAGCAAACTGAGTATGATTGGCCTTATATAAACACAATTGAATTGAACTGAACTCAGTTACATTTCGGATGAAAACTTATCCTTCTACTCAGACATTTTGCTCCACCTCAATGAGTACAAAAGGTTGAAATTAAAAAAAAGAACAAAATAATAAAAAAACACAAATCTGAGCAAAAATAATCAAGCAAGCTATCAAAATGAATAAATTATTTTAACAAGATACGCAACAAGGAAGCAATCCAGTAAAAGAAGAAAAATGAACAATATACTATGATCAACAAATTGAACAAAAAGTAAAAAATAGCAGCACTATGAACAAAAGTGAATAAAATAATCAAAAAGGTTAAAAAATACAATGTACCAGCAACGGAATTTTTAAAAATGAACAAATCAAGTGACAACAGTGGAAAAAACAAATCAAAAAAATAGCTGAATAATCAACAAAAATCTACAAAATCAACAAAAAATGATCAAAATAATCATGGAAATAAGCAAAAATGACCAAAATACCTGTTTAAATGTCATACATGATGTTGAAATAAATTCCACGTTATGAAGTTGCTTGTTACTTGACTAGTTTTTTTTATCAGAGCTTACTCAAGTACTTACTCAAGTATTATGTTTATTATGTACTTCTATTTCCACTTGAGTGATTGTAATTGCAAAGTAACAATACTTTTACCTGAGTACTCTTTCTATTTCATCTACAAACCACTGCTTATGACTTATGATGTCACAAATCGTCAAAATTCAAAATGGTTTGTTTATTCCGAGGATTTCATAGGATGGACAGCACTGAGCAAGTTCATATGTCCACAGCTTTCATTTTACATCACAGAGTTGTTATAAACCTCACTACCTAGAAAAAGTGGATTTTGATCTTTAATGCTTAAGTGAAGTATCCATACAGTTACAGCCAACTTTTGATTCATTCCACTGGAGAAAAACAATAAAACAGCAGCTGATTCCAGGCCCAGAGAGGTCAGACACAAACGTGTTTGTGTGTGGAATAAATATAGCTGAGGAAATAATGATGGTTATGTTCCACACAGCACCCACATTGTTCCTTCTTTGCAGCTGTCTTTATAACAGCCTTCCTGGAACTGTTCAACTGTAAATTACAATCCAAGATATCCCTTGCTGACTTCTTCAGAAAATTCTATTCAGCTATTCACTAATTCTACTCAGTGGGTAATGACTGGGGCTGTTCAGTGAGGCCGACGTGGAAGTAGCTTCAAGTTGTAACACTGCTGTTGGCCACTGGGGCTTCACTGTGGTCCAAGAAGCCCTGACTCCCACAGAGTTACATTTGACTTCTCTCTGAAAATACTAAGTGAATGAATTTTTGTCATGAGTTATCATGGTCTCAAATGTTTTGTTTGGACCCTCCAATGAGTGATCTGATGGTCCACCTTTAACTTTTGCTCTGTTATTAGGATATTACAGCTAATAGTCTAACAAAGCACTGCCATGCTGGGGTTTGAATGACAGGCCGCCATAGTAACTTCACTTGTGGACTGCCCTATGTTCCTACATCTCCATGTTCCTACACTTCTATGTTCCAAAAATACATAGGGGAGGGGAGGGGGGTGCATTAGTGGTTAATGCACTGCTGGGCCAAACGCTCTCTACCCTCACAGTACTTTATTGGATTGATACTATTGCTATTATTTTAGTCACTGCTTACTGTCTGTTGGTATTTGGGTTTGTAGTAATAGTAATAGATAATTTTTTATTCCACCTTATGATGTGAACAGTCTCACAGTGCTCATAGTGCTCCCGGTGTGGCGCTGTCGTGGTTGAGATTTATGAGAGTGGATTATAATTCTTTGTTGGGGGTAATTTCAGATGTAGACATATACTAAATCAATCAGTATTCACAAAATAATGTGTGTGTAGGGGTTGTGTGATGTAGTGGATGTGAAAACAGAACACAGACAGATCAGGGAGCTTCACAACACAATAGGAACATAGAGACGTAGAAACATAGAGATGTAGGAACATAGAGATGTAGGAACATAGAGACATTGGAACATAGAAGCGTAGGAACATAGAGATGTAGGAACATAGAGACATAGAAACATAGAGACGTAGAAACATAGAGATGTAGGAACATAGAGATGTAGGAACATAAAGACACAGGATCATAGAGATATAGGAACATAGGGATGTAACCACTTCACTTGATAGCAGAGTACAGTATATTTATTCAATAGAGCATAGTTTTACATGAAATACTCTCAACTGTACTTATGGTTCAGCGTTTACATTAACAACACCATCATTTGACTTTGTTCCACAATGCTAAGTGACATTTTACCCCTAAGATCCCTGACAAACTCTGCTCTCGTAGCCCCCCTGCTGTTTCTGGCTCCAAAATGTTATCCAGGAAGTGACAACCTGATTGGCCTCAAAACGGTCGGTCAGAAGCCAATGGGTTATGTCACGGTGACTTAGTCCACTGATGTGTACAGTCTATGGTTGTACTCCTCAGTGTGTGTGTGTGTGTGATATGACCTTCATTTGTAAATTGGTGGAGCTTCCATATAATAAATAAACAGAGCAGATTTTAATTGGCTGTGGGTAAAGCAGTAGTTTGAAAAGAGGCACTCAGCTGGTGGATTTCCATGCCAACACCACTGATACAGGCTATGAAGGGATTAGTCCACTGGTGGGCAGTTAGTGTGTTCATGTGCATGTGTGTACTTCAAAAATATTACAAGTGAGATGCCTTTGGAAGCGCCCACAAGAGGAGTGGTTATAGCATCCTCCAGATGGGAATTCACACATGGTGCATTTCACAGCTTATTTATCATCATTGTATTAGAAACATCGCTGTGAACATCATTGCATACACAACCTGAACTACTTGTACACTTTGTGTGGCTGAAGCAAAAATGAGAAAATCTTCAAGCTTGGGATGCTGCTCATCAAATGTTTACATTTCTGTGCACGTGACAGGTTGATACCTTTTTCCTCCAACACAAAGGTTTTTATCCAACTCACACCCATTGCTGAAAGACAGTGTTTATCATGTACTTGCAAAGCCCCTTGAGGCGCAGTCATAATTTATAATATTGGACTATGCTAATGAAATTGACTTGGCTTGATTTCACTTGATTTCTATCCATCTGTCTCCTTCCCACTCTTGTGTCCTATGACAACACTCTGACTGACATTTGAGATGAAGAGCTGAAGAAACAAAGAAGGAAAAACAAAGAAAATATTCAATGTTGCACTTTCATGTCTGTCAACTGAGCCCAGAGCAGAGTTTATACCATCAATAACTGATTTGTGCTTCTGTAATGCAGAGGCAAACCAGTACTCTGTGTATACTTTATACTGTACATGTGTTAATGCAACTTGTTAATGCATGTGACAGGAAAACAAGGCATCTAGTCCTGTAGACATGGTCAAGACAACCTGCTGAAGTTTAAGTTGAGCGTCAAAATAGGGAATTACCGTAAGTTGATTTAAGTGAGTTTGAACTCGGCACAGTAGTTAGTCTGAGTATTTCATAAAGTACTGATCTACTGGGATTTCACACAACCATCTGTAGAGAGCGGTCCACTAATGAGAAAATATTTAGCGAGTGTCAGTTCTCTTAGCAAACATGAGTGTCGATGCCAGAGGTTGGAGGAGATTCAAACATATAAAAAGGTAAGAGTAACTCAAGCAACCACTTGTTTTAATCCAGTAATGCAGAAGTCATCTGTGAACGTGCAGCATATTGAACCTCAAAGCAGATAGACAACAGCAGTAGGAGACCCCGCTAGATGATCTGTAGAACTGACCTGCAAAAGACTGCAACAATGTTTCCATATCTGATGAGTCTCAGTTTCTGCTGTGACATTCAGATAGTCAGCATTTGACATGAGCAACGAAAAAGCATGGATCCCTTCTACCTTGTATCAACAGTTCACACTATAGGTGGTGATACACCTTGGCTCCTTAATTCCAGCTGAGAATCATTAAAACACCACAGACTACCTGAGTGTTGTTGCTGACTATTTCCATCTCTGTATGATCACAGTAAAGGTCCAACCCAGCACTACTATTTACTATTATTAGTCATACTAATAATAGTACTACCCAGCACTACTAGCAAGATGTCTCTAATAAAGTGCCTGAGGAATGTACATTTGCACAAATTCATTCAATGTTTGTGTGCCATGCTGTCCTAACATGGCAGAATTGTGTGTTTTAATTTTTATTGATTTCAACCCAAAGATTTTTCAAACATTTTCAGTGGGTGGCAAGTCTGGATGCAGGCAGTTGTGGATTCTTTGACAACAGAGCCATGCTGTTGGAATACATGCAGAATGTGGTTTATCATTCTTTTGCTACAATATATTAGGTCTTCCCTGAAAAAGACGTGATATACTTGGCATCACAGGTTGCTCCAAATCTTGTATTATTCAGTATCAATGTTAACGTCACAAATGTGCAGGTCACCCATGTAATCTGTGCTAATGTACCCCCATACCGTCATAAATGATGGCTTCTGAAATGAGTGAAAACAAGGCAGATGGTTCCTCTTACCTTTATCTTGTGTCAATTATTTCCAAAAAATAATTTCAAAATTTGTCTGTGAAGATTCTCAGTCATCCAGAATTTATACTCTGTGGTTCTTCTGGTTGTCCTGCATGAGTTTATAGAACTGAAGAAGCTTCCCGTCTTCAACCAAATTTCCAGTCCAGTCGATGAAAGAAAACCCACATGCCTTGAATTTCGAAATTTGGCTTGTCAGTCCACTTTTCGCCTCAGTCCATCTTAAATGAGCTCAAGTCCAGTGACGGTGGCAGCGTTTCAGTATCTGGTTTATGTAGGGTTTCCAAGCAACAAATGTGTTCACAGACAATGGTTTGTGGACGTGTTGCATGCATTGATGTCCACTACACAATCATGTCTGGTTTTAATGAAGTGCCATTTGAGGGCTGCAAGATTGCACTGGTTTTCAGCCTTGTACCTTGTGTCCAGAGATTTCTCACATTCTCTGATTCTATTAATTATATTATGAACACTGGGATATGAAATCCTCAGTTTCCTCACAGTTCAATGCTGAACATTATTCTTACTTTGCTGCACTATTCCCCAGGGTAATGTTTCATAGTGGTGAACCCCTTGTCATCTTTACCTCAGAAGGACTCTGCATCTGTGGATTCTCATTTCTATACCCAGTCATTTCCTAACCTGTTGTCAGTGAATCGAATCAATTAATGCTAATTAATTAAATGTTCCACGATAGGTGCGTTTTTAAGCATTTCACAGCTTTGCCAACATTTTTGAAACGTGTTGCCACCGTCCAATTCAAAATGGAAATAGAATTTTAAAAAAAATCTCAGTTTCGAAATATAATGTGTTCTCTTTGTGCTATATATACATGCGGATTCAGCGCAAATCATCGCCTTCTGTTTCTATTTTCATTTTACACAGCGACCCAACTTTTTTGCAATTAAGCTCGGCTTGAAAAAAGTGAACTTGAAAAAGCATGGGTTGTTATTTATTTAGTTGGGATATATTATGTAACAGCGTTCCCGGTCGACGCTGCAGATCCAGGATCAGTCCGACATCCCTCACTAAACTTCCCAGGAGCCACATTTCATCCTCATTCCTACTCCTCTTTGTTCCTGTGCAGTCTGGGATTCTGCCAAAAAAAACCATCCTGCATCACAGAGCCTACGCCTGATCTGCTCTGTTACACGGAAATGCTCACTATTGTCTGATACCGGCCTACTATTGATTTGATTTTGGTCTGCCTTAGTCCGGTTACCCCCACCCCTCTTCCTCCTCCTCCTCCTCCGTCTCCCCCATCACACTCACGCTTCCCACCTCCCTTCAGCCTCTCGTCTTTCTTGGACTGCAGCAGAGGAACCGCTGCATCGAAGAAGACAAGAAATCTCGGCGCAATGCCTACCTCTGTGACAGTGTAGGAGAGGAACCGACACCTCAAATTCACTCAACTCGATATAATGCATCCTTTCCTCTTTGAATGGTAAGTGTTTTTCCCCTTTTAAAATCCACCGAACTGTAACTCTGAAGCATCTTCCTTTCAGCGCTGTAGTACAACATAGATGGTATCATTATCCAGCTTTCTGGATCATTTAAAATGCAAAATGGAGAAAGGAGATGTGGGATGAAACCGGTATAAAAATACTCTTTTCTGGAAAGATTTCGTGAATACGCAGCCGGTGCGCATGATTGACAGAAAAGTTATTGGGAACTTGTGAAGTTGTCCAGCAGGAGAATCACTAAGCATAAGCGTACGGATGGAATAACAATTTTACAGCCTGCAAAACAGAATAAATCACAAGCATTTATTCATAACGGAAGAATATTTGAAGGCACGTCCTGGTAAATAAGCACTTTACATATAACAAAGTTTATGAATGGCACGGAAAGCATCCGCAGGTGCAAACAGCGTCATTTCACGTGTGATCGCGACTTTTAGGGTCTTAGATGCGTGTGGTGCTGATGCTGGGAAGTGATGATGCACAGGTTTGGGTAGGGGGCTGGCACTGTGACGTGATCAGTGGTCGTAGAAAGGGGGGAGCCAGTGGCAACCCCGAGCTTTCCCCTTCGCTGAGCGCGCGAGCACGGACGCACGCACATGCATTCACACACGCAGAGGCTGATGATGAATCTGCAGTAAGCTGCGTACAGGGAGAGACAGCAGCTCCATCCATTACTCCGGAGTCAGTGCTCGATGCAGCGGGCAGAGTGATCTAACTGTAGGATTGATTCCCCAGCAGCAGGACAGGCTGAAATCTAATTAGCCTATGGGACGCGCTTGCGTCAAAAGACTCCGCGGTGATTGATGTTCCTTCCTGTGCGCGGTCTGTGGGCTGTGATCAGCCTGTGGAGCCACTATGTGGGCTGCAGTGGGAAAAGGTGCAAGTGAAACAAAGAGGAGGAAAGCTATCTCATAAGGATGAATAGAAAGTTGCACAAAATGCCAAATATGTCTTATCATGTCTGGTGTTTGTTTAAAGGTCCCGTATGGTGCAAATCATATGGAAGCATGGGGGTGGGGGTGGATTGGACCCTCAGTATTTGTCACATGTGCATTTTTCCTTCTCAGTGAAACAGCTTACATTCATTTTTTAGTAGTTTACAGACCTTGTGGCAATTAATGTGTCTGTTTTACATAAATAATTACATTTCTGTTCATTTTTAGAATTATTTCATTACCTTTTATTTAACATTAGGTACAGCGGAACCTCGGACAATGACAGCTTCTGACAACGTAAAATTCGGATACCGACGGAAAAAACTGCAAAAAAAAAATCGAACCTCATAACGACGAATTATGCGGACAACGACGCCCGGGTCACGCCTGCGTCACTTTTGGGTCTTGGCAAGAATGACCCGGAAGTCAGAGCGCTAGCCACTAACGCTAATGCTAATGCTAGCCTCTAACGCTAGCCGCTAACGGTAGCCACTAACGGTAGGGAAGCTAGCGGGTCATGTATGTGTCACTTCCGGGTTGCG
>JAQQAE010020608.1:0-10645 GCA_029823295.1 Pseudamia nigra | reverse complement strand
ATCAAAAACAAAATGAAGCCCCCCCCCCAAAAAAAAATAGCAGCAATCAAAAAATATCAACAAAAGTCCAATAAACCAATCCGGGAAATGAACAACAATTCACAAAAATGAACAAAATAATTTTAAAACATGAACAAAAATGAACCAAATAGTCTCCAAAATGACAAAAAACAAGGCAATATGAACAAAGTAATCAGTAAATTGAACAACAGTGAGCACAATAATAAAGGAAGTGAACAAAATAGGTTAAAAAAAAATCAACAAAACGAATGAATAAGCAACACAGATCTTCTTCTTCTTCTTTCAGCTGCTCGCCTCAGGGGTCGCCACAGCGAAATACCAATGATTCGCATATTTAATCTGGCATAGGTTTTTTATGTCGGATGCCCTTCCTGACACAACCCTCACAACTAGGGACAAATTAGAGTAGCCATAGATAAAAATGAAAAAAAATAATCAACAAAATGAAGAAAAGAATGACATAATAACAAATGCCAGCTAAAACATGCGCCATGTGGTACGTAAGGGGTTTAAATAGTACTTGCAGCTCGAGACACTTATTTTTTTTCTTTCTGCCCAAAATGGCCCATTATATTGTAAAACTTGCTGACCCCTGGTATAAACGATGGTCAAGTGGGTGAAGCGTGTTAATGTGGATTCTTTCTGTTTTGTTTTTTTCCTTTTGGTTTGGGTCCAGGACGTGCGTTAGTGTTGGATTAAGTCATACAGAACAACTGGAAAATCATGACATCCTCTAACCCGGAATCATCATGACTCATGTGTTTGTTGCTCATAAAGTCATAAAGCATCACTCACATCGGTTTAATTCAAATGAACCATTATCAGAATTTACTGTAGTAGGCTGACATATTCCGGTCAAGTGCTCTTTGTGGCTTTTGTGTTTTTCTACAGAATTTGCATCTTACCAGTCCCTCAAGTTTGAATCGATATCAGTGGAAGCGTTTTCCTTCGGGAATGACCAGTATGTGGTGTTCGCTCAGCCTTTCATCGGGAAATGCAGCTTCCTGGAGTGGGATCATGTTGAGATGGTCTTCAGAAACTTTGATGATATTGACAGTAAGTAAAGGTTTTTCAAAAGAATAATAACAACACATACAGCTGTGGAAAATGATTAAGATGCATCCAAGTAGGTGTATGTAATATGGTAATTTGGGATTTTGACTTGCATAAATTCCTACAAAAATTAATGTATAGAAAAAAACGCAATCATGCAGGGACTTTTGCCATCAGATTAAAAAACTGACAAAAGAACAAAAATGAAAAAAGATGAATAAAATGAACAAAAAATATGACCATTACCATTAAAGGAATAGACAGAATCAACAAAGAATACGAGTAAAAAAGAAACAAATTCATTACCAAAATACTGAAAAAGTGTGCAAAATTCTAATAAAATGACTAAAATGTACAAAATTACCAATATAATCAGCAAATAATTGTAAAATAATCAGATGAGTAGAAATTAGGAATCAGGAAAATTTTTAAAAATGAACAAAAGTGAGTGAAATAATCAACAAAACAAACAAAAATGAGCAAAATTAAAACATTATGACAAAGTTCACACTCATGAACAAAAGGTAGCAAAAGAATCAACAAATTGAGCAAAAATGAGCAAAATGGAAACAAAATGAAATGTACATTTACAAAATCATCAATAAATGAACAAAATTTGTACAAAAACCAAGAAAATGAAGAGAATTTAATGAAATTAACCAGAAAAGAAATGAGGAATTTGCAAAAATGCAAAAAATTGTCAACATAATCACCAAAAATGCACAAAATAATCAACAAATGAATAAAAATGAGGAATCAGCATAATATCAAAGTGAGCAAAATTCTAAAAAAAAAACCACAGGAATGTACAAAATCAGCAACGAAATGAACCAAACATAGCACAAAAAGGAGAAATTGGCAAGATAATCAAGAAATGAACAAAAGTGAGTAAAGGGAGAAGGATCAAAAACATGCCAAGTCAACATGAACAAAATGAGGAATTGGCAAAATTAACATTTTTGCCATTAGATTAAAAAATGTAAGAACAGAACAAACAAAAGCGACAAAAAAATCACAGTTGTCAAGGCAATGAATAAATCAACAAGGGAGTAAAAAAATAAACCCAACTGCACAAAATAAAATTAAAATAAATAAAAATGAGCAAACTAACCAATAAAATCAACAAAAGGGACAGAAATTATGACAAAATAACAATAACGTTTACAAAATCTTCAACAGACTTATATAATTCAACTATTTGTGCAGCATTCCAGAGGTTTCAGCAAGGTTCAGGGCCCGTATTCCCTAAGAGTCCTGGGGGGGGGGGGGCTTACTTCAACGGAAGCGTAAAACCTCCAACAGAAGTGACGGCTGCGGGTAGGTGGTCATATGCCTCGACTGGACGTGGTTAGTGGACAGAGGAGAGACAAAAGAAAAGAGTAGCGAGAGAGCAACAAACAACACAAACCCTGGACCGGACCACAACCAGCAAACACACATGAAGGCCGTCTAAAGACCTGTATGACGCATAGAGAGAGAGAGAACAGAGGGGGAGGAAGCACAGTGTGACAAATAGGTTGAAGAGAAGTACCACTAGATGGAGACATACCATCTAATCGAAATGAAGCCTGATCACTGCTGTCCTTCACGTTTCCTCCTATCAGGTACATCCACAGTGATCTGTAAACCCCTGGTCATCGACAGTCAGCTCTTCATCATCGTGGCTCAGCTGTTCGGTGGATCACACATCTATAAGCGGGATATCTCCGCCAACAAATTTATTAAACTACAAGGAATCGATATCCTCAAAATCCGCAAACCAAATGATGTCGAGACCTTCCGGATTGACGGGGAATCCTTTTTTGTCATCGCCGACAGCTCCAAAGCCGGCTCCACCACCATCTACAAGTGGAACGGCAATGGCTTCTACTCGCACCAGTCTCTCCACCCGTGGTACCGCGATACAGACGTGGAGTACATCGAAATTTCATCCAAACCTCACCTGATCCTGTCCAGCAGCTCTCAGAGGCCTGTCATCTACCAGTGGAACAAAGGTACCAAGCAGTTTGACAGACGCACTGACATCCCGGAGATGGAGGACGTCTACGCCGTCAAGCACTTCCAGGTCAAATCCGAACTCTTCATCTGTCTCACCCGCTTCATCGGCGACTCCAAGGTGATGCGCTGGGACGGGGCCCTGTTCAGAGAGCTGCAGACCATGCCCTCGCGTGGCTCCATGGTGTTCCAGCCCTTTGCCGTGGGCAGCTGGCAGTACGCCATCCTGGGAAGCGATTACTCTTTCACGCAGGTGTACCGCTGGGATGCCAAGAAGGGCGAGTTCGTCCACTTCCAGGAGCTGAACATCCAAGCGCCCAGGGCTTTCTCTCCGGTCTCTATAGACAACCGGCAGTTTTTACTGGCCTCTAGTTTCAAAGGAAAAACTCAGATCTACGAGCACCTGGTGATCGATCTGAGCAACTGAACTGACTGGTTCTTGTTTTTTTTTTGACTGCTTATTTGACTAGTTACTGTGTCTGAAGTTGGCTGTTGCAGCTGTCTACAGCGCTGAACACTGGATGGGATTATCAGTGGATCCTAACTTGAGAATGGCAGGTGATGTTCATTTTGAAATCAGTGCATGAATCATGTAAAATGTGACCTACATGCACCTCAGACAGGTTCAGGTGATCATATTGGCACAGTGGCCATTTCATTCTGACGTCAGGATCTGGATGTAAAGTTCAAATACTGGTATAAAAAGGATAATGTCATACTGCTGTGGAATTTCATACATTTTGGTAAACTGGACATACAAGCTGTCCTAACATCAAAACGAACAGACAGAGAAAACTAAAATAGTTGAATGTGGTCTAACATTCAATCCATCGTTACCTCCCCCTAGAAGGATATGTTTTTGTCGGCAATAGTTTAACTGTTTGTTTTTTCACAGCAGAAGTTGAAAAGTTATGAACGGATTTGGATGAAATTTTCAGGATAGGTCGAAATGGCTCAAGCACCAATCAGTTAGCTTCTAAGAGTGATCTGGATCATCATCTGGATCCAGGTGGTTTTTATAGGAGACCTGTGGTGCATTTTCTGACATAATATTTAAAATTTCTGGACCATACAGATCATATAAATACAGTTTTAAGCTTCAAAATCCCTCTCTAAGTGTTGATTTTTTTCCCTCCTGTGAACCTTGGTTGACGATTATCCTGTTTTGGCAGCCCCTCGTTCTGATTGGTTGTTTTTCTGAGTGACAGCGCAGTCAGACCGATCAGAGTTCACAGGGTATGGCTTATGCAAATGAGACGAGATCTGGTGGAACTGGTGTGAGGCATGCTGAGAGCTGACCTGAGTCCAGGTGGGCGGAGCCTCCTCTGAGGGAGAAGGCAAACTACGGGTTTTCAAGCAGATTGAGCTGACTGGGTCAGAAAAGTTTGGATCACTGTTTGAATATTTTAATGGTGCAACATTACTTTAGGGCCCAGGAACATGTTTTATCACGTTTTAAAAGCACAGAAAGTTGATTTTTCATATGTTTCCTTTAAAGGATTCTTCACCATTCTAAGACAGGGACAAATTTAACATTTGTCCTTGTTTGCTTCACTTTGTTTGTTTGTTCATTTTACTTCTTGTTTTGTTCATTTTTCTTCTGATTTGTACTTTTTTGGTTCTTACATCACTCCTTTTTCCTGAGAATTTGGTTCATTTAGAGTCAAAATACTCACTAACTGCATTTTGCTGTGCTTTCTGCCTTAATTTTGTACTTAATCTAAATTGTATGTTGCCTCACATTCAGTTTGCCTTTGTATGGCAGTGGAGTGGACACCATGCGTGAAAGGCTTAAGTCACAATGTACTTTTATGGCCCTCTAACCTTAACTGTTGAGCTTTTTTCTTCATAAACAGCCCCAGGTGAGAGTCATGAACCTAGCGTCATCTGTTTTTGAGTTGGGGCTTGGACGGACAGATGGCACAGACCACCCTATGGGGAGAACTGACGGCAGAGAAAATGTGTTATTGATTTAATATCTGACCTGGATAATGTGATGTTCACGTTGCTTCGCACACAAACATTAGGTTGAAATGTACAAATCCTGTCTTAAAGAACAGTTCAGAGGTTGTACCTTTTTACTGTTTTGTTTTTGGTTTGTGTTTGGGCTTTTCGTGCCTCTGTTTAATGGAGGCAGTGTAGAGACACAGTGAGGATGAGAGGAGGGAAGGGGGAGTGACATGCAGCGGTGGGCTGCAGGTCCGATTCCAACCTGGGCCACTGCGATTGGGCCTGAGCCACGTGGGTACACGCTACCAGGTTGCACTTTTTAACCTTCACTTCAGTTTAATTGCATTTGTATAGCTCTGATCATAATCCTAGATTATCTCTAGGTGCTTCACAAATCTAGACTGAAGCCTCAGAGACTATACGGGGAGCAAACCAAAGAGAACAAAGCCTGTGGCAATGGGGGTGGACTCCTTTTAAACCTGCAGCAGAAGCAGGGCTCTGCCTCAGCTGGTTGGGGTTAATGGACAGGTGAGAGACTAAAGACAAGAGTAACAAACAACACAGACACTCCTTCAGTCTGTATGCTGAATGGGTATTCTCATTGTCCCAGTGGGGGAGGGGGGTGTAGACAGTACTCAAGTAAAAATTTTGTTACTTCAAAATTTTAATGACTCAAGTAGAAGTACTCATAAAAAAAGTTGTGCTAAAAACATTTTACACTCATTTTTGTTCAGTTTTATTGGTTACTTTGGTCATGCTTGTTAATTTTCTTGGTTGTATTATACAATTTTATAAGTTGACTTCATTATTTTGATCATTTTTGCTCATTTTGTTGTGCAGTTAGTTGATTTTTGTTCATTTTTATTGGTTATTTTGATCATACACTGCCTGGCCAAAAAAAGTCACCACCTGGATTTCACGAAGCAAATAGGTAAGAGCCTCCCGTTGGATAATTACTGCATGGATGATTATGTTTCAGCTGCTCTAACTAATGCAGTGAGTAGCTTCTCATTTCTTAAACAACCATGTCAAAGACACATACTGTGGTCGTTGAAAAGACGTTCATCTGTTTCAGAAGGGTCAAATTATTGGCATCAGGCAAAGAAGATTGCTGAAACGACTAAAACGGGGTTAAGAACTGTCCAACACATTTATTAAAAACTGGAAGGATAGTGGGGAACCATCATCTTCAAGGAAGAAATGTGGTCAGAGAAAAATCTTGAATAATTGTGATCAGTGATCACTTAAGCGTTTGGTGAAATCAAATCACAAAAAAACAACAGTAGAACTCAGGGTTATGTTTAATGGTGAAAGTGAGAGCATTTCCACACACATAATGTGAAGGAACTCAAGGGACTGGGACTAAACAGCTGTGTAGCCTGAAGAAAAACAGTTATCAGTGAGGATAATTAAAAACAAGGCTTCAATTTGCTAGGGAGCATAAAGATTTGACTGATGCAATATAAGAAGGTCATGTGATCTGATGAGTCCAGATTTACCCTGTTTCAGAGTGATGGGGCATCAGGGTAAGAAGACAGGCAGATGAAGTGATGCACCCATCATGCATAGTGCCTACTGTACAAGCCTGTGGGGGCAGTGCTATGATGTGGGGTTGCTGCAGTTGGTCAGGTCTCGGTTCAGCAATGTTATGTGTCCAAAGAATGAGGTCATCTGAAGACCTGAATATACTAAATGACCAGGTGATTCCATACATTGATTTTTTTCTTCCCTGATGACATGGGCATATTCCAAGATGACAATGTCATGATTCATCAGGCTTAAATTTTTAAAGAGTGGTTTAGGGAACATGAGAACTCATTTTCACACATGGATTGGTCTCCACAGAGTCCAGACCTTAACCACAATCTTTGGGATGTGCAGGAGACTTTACACAGTGGTCCGACTCTCCCATCATCAATACAAGATCTTGGCAAAAACTTAACACAACTCTGAATGGAAATAAATGTTGTGACATTGCAGAAGCTTATTGAAACAATGCCACACTGAATGCATGCCATAATAAAAGGTAAAGGTGATCCAATGAAATCTTAGCTTTTTTTGGCCAGGAAGCGTATTTGTCAATTTACTTTATTATTATTATTATTATTGTTACTCATTTTGCTGTGTATTCGTTTTTGTTTTTTATTTTATTGGTTATATTGTACAGTTTAATTAATTTTCTTGATATTTTTTAACCTTCCCTCATTTGGTTTTGTATTTTGTTTATTTTTCTTTATTTTATTTTGTTCGTTCTGTGCTCATTTGTGGGATCTCTGAGTAAATGTACTTGAGTACTGCCCACCTCTGGCTGAGGGTACCCCGGGCACCCACCAGCATTTTGTATTTGTTCTCATCCTTGAATAAAAAACATGGACTGTTTTTTCCTTTACTGTTATTTCACATCAGTAATATATGCCACGTTATTTCAACTTAAATATAGTCCAGTATCCCTCCAGATCTATAGTATTTTTACCACCTGTATGTATGACATTATCCTTTTGACGATATGAACACTTCACACACCGAGTTTGACGTCAGAGGAGAATGGCGGCTGTGTGAACGTGGTCCGCTGGCTGAAGCGCATGCCGAGTTCAGTGCATGCATCTCAAGTTAGGATTAGATGGACATTAATGCATGACCCAGACCTCACACAGGCTGTGCCATCCTGATGATGATGATGCAGCAGCATCAGCGCTCGTTAATCCATTTCATTGAATCTAGCATTGGCCAGTAGTTTTTTTTTTGTGTTTAGCCATTAATGAGACTCACCAATATTTATACATTTGTAATCTCATATATTTATGTACTGAAATAGTACTTTTTAACTTCTTTAACAAATCTGCCAAAATGAAATGTTTACATTGTCTCTCCACTTAATGCGCTTAATAATTTGTACATGATGCTTTTGTAAGTTTAAGAGGGACCACGCCAGATACATATTTGTTATGGAGCTTGACGTCATGACAATTACATTTATAATTTGAAAATATGAATGGAGGTGTTGTGTGAGAACGTACTTCTATATATCCTTTCAAATTGCATTTTTATTGTCAATGGTTTGTATGATGTTTAAAGTATTGAAACAGTTTTTCATAAGATGTATGGAAAACATTTTAGGCACTGTTGGAACTATTTTCACAGACTTTGGAGAACTGAAAAAGTGAGGATGTTGTTTGTAATGCTCTACCTTTCAGTAACATGTATGCAAATTACAACTGTGTCATGAGACGTTATTGACTAATGCCACACTATTTAGAGTCAATAAAGGTTTACATCATTTACTCTTCCATCTCATCTGAGTAGATGCCGCTTTAGTGTGAAATAAAATGACGACGTTCTCTGCTTCAGGGAAAAGTCAGACATGAGAGAATTAAATAAAATAAATACAAACAAATAAAATCCTTTTTATTTTCTCCAACAAAGTGCACGCCTCAATTCTACAAAGCAGCACATTACAATGTAATGGAATAAATACAATAAAATCGGCTGAAATAAACAAAAAAGAACACAAGCAAGGAGATACACAAGTACCTGCACAATCACACTGGAGGCAGGACTAAATGAGTCTCTTTAGAAAAACTCCATGAGACACACGACTTCTTTCCGGGTGATTGTTTGACTTCTCATGCATCTTCAGTCTTCTGGACCTGTTGTCTTCCACTTTCTAAAGGAAACCAATTTAACCCCTGCATGTTTTTGTAACTGAGGACTACCAAAGCTAACATGAAGGAAACACTGGTGCATACTCTCATGATCATACACATCACCCTGGGAAAACTTGTGCAATGGCAGCAGAATCGCCACATCCCCTTCCCGCTGCTCAGAGAAAATAAAGTGAACACAATTTCAGTTTTAACTGAAGTTACTACTAAAGTCTATGTGGTGCAACTTAGTGTTTTTTCTGTAGGCAAATAAAATAGAACATAAAAGGCAAGGGAGAGCATCCCTTAATGCTTCACAAAATAATTTAGTGCTCTTTAAATAAAATTAAAAACACTATTTTCATATGGTGGCTCTTACAAAAAAAAAGAATAAAAAACTCACAGACCAAAAGGATAATGCTCTAAGAGACATCAATTATATTAGGAAAAGAATTCAAATCCCATGAAAAAAAGACAGTATTGACAATTAAATTCTGTACAGAACGCAAAATTAATGTACAATACAGTACCTGCAGATGTTATGCATACAGTACAATTCTCTTTTTACATAGTTTTAGTATGGGCTCCAGCCTGATCTATATACTGACTTAACACAGGTGGAAAAGCGGCTATTTTAGCGTTCAGTAATTTTAATGGTTATTCAGCAAGGAGAGTAGATCTCGAAATAGGAGTTTAGAAAAACAGAATGAAAACATTATTGCAGGATGGTCTTTTTCGGTTGCATACTGCATGTGTTAGATGTATGTGTCCTAAGATGAGGAGCAGCGGACTGATGAGAGAGGCACAGGGCCGGCCGGACAGACGAACGCATGGGAAAAAAAAAGCGGGGTTAGCTGTTTTTGCCATTTCTCCATCACAGAGGTTAAAACCACGTGACCTCTCTTGGATCCACTACCCTGTACAGTACATTCGTGGCCAGTATTGCACGTTACCAGCCGAGTCCACCCTGATTCTGTGCAGCGAGGACCTTCAGTGCTGAGCTTTGTCCTATAAGTCAACACTAATCCAGTGATGCGATGAGACCATAACCAGAGCTCACCCACCGTCCACTGACTCCCGAGTCCATCTGCTGTCACAGTTTGAGCTCATTGGCAATTTTGCAGGCGATATTCTTAAAGGCGATGGACGTGCCTGATATCCTCTTAAAGCGCACGCCGTTAAGAGAGAGACGAGGCAGCTTGCACACCTCCATCTCCCACTGAACCAGGTTGTCCTGGCGAGCGTCGCCGTGGACACAGAAAAGCAGGAAGCGTTCGCGCTGCTCATAGTCGCAGCTGTTGGCATCAAGGACCTTTCTGATCTCCCTCATCATCTCTGCAGGCTCCATAGAGGACGTGGTCTTCATGCTCCATGTGAAACGCAGCGAGCGAGGCTTGGCGTCACGACCACCTTCGTCTTTTGTGTCTCCTGATGCGCTCCTATGAGAAGATGGGAGAAGCCAGAGGGCGAAGAAACAGATACTGTCAGAGATTAAATAGACACAATTTCAGCAACATATTCAAAAAGTAAAGGGCCAGAGTAATTTGATGGTGGTGATTTCAAAGTCTGACAAAATTTAATATTAAAATGTAATTGTATTCTTATTGTTGTACAGTGGCTTGCAAAAGTATTCACACCCCTTGGATGTTTTCACTTTTTTATTGCAGTATAAAATGAATCATTGGCAATATAATTAGCCTTTTTTGACAATAATTTACAAAAAAATGTTTAATGTCAGAGTGAAAACAGATTTCTACAAAGTAATGTCTGTTAATTAAAGATATATAATGAAATATAAGTGTTTGCATAAGTAAATAAGCCCTTTAAGTCAGTATTCTGTAGACTCACCTTCGACTGCAGTGACATCATTCAGTTTGTGTGAGTAGCTCTCAGTCAGCTTTACACATCTCAATTCAATTCAATTCAATTCAATTTTATTTGTATAGCACCAATCATAATCACTGATTATCTCTAGGCGCTTCACA
>JAQQAE010020607.1:0-10645 GCA_029823295.1 Pseudamia nigra | reverse complement strand
AGAAAAGAGTAGCGATAGAACAACAAACAACACAAACACTGGCGACGTCCACAAACACCGGACCGGTCCAGGACCGGTAAACTCACAGCCATGTTGTCTGATGTTAACATTAGCCCTTTGGAATAAAATGTCTGGTATCTTCTCCTCAAAAAATGACAAAATGCAGTATAACAAAACACATTAAAGAAATAGAATACGTTGTGATATAACAAAACACATTTAACTAAACTTGTGAACATATTCCCTATATGCCAAAAAATGTGGTTTCCCCCTTTCCTCTTGCTCAGGTATATAATTTTAATGTTATTGTGGTGCAATCGAGGTCATCTACTGTACCTTAAGCTTGCGTGTGGTGTTTTCTTTCTTCCTGTTCGATAGACTCCACCTTTTCCAGCAACTCTTTATGAGAGCGTTGAACTGTCTTAAGTGTCTCTTCAAATTTGTCAAACCTGTCGTTTATGTGTTTAAGGATCCTGTCTGACAGCTACTTCCACACGGGTGGCATGTTGTCAGTCTCCCCACATGTGGCATGGCCTGGGGGCTCACTGCTGCTATCGCTAACATTGGCATTGGCATTAATATTGGCTGGTCGAAGTGGCCCAGTGTCTTTGGCTTTCTTAGGTATTATCGATTCCAGATAGATACCCCATGTTGTCTCATTTGGTCCAACAAAGTAACACGAGTCGACAAAAATACTAATATAAGATTTTAGGCTGTCAGCAGTAATTTCACAAATTGGCATAGAGCAGCAATGAAGAACGCCTCTACTCCATGTGCTTCTGCAGAAGTGATCCCCGCAATATTAATGGTGGAAGAACATCGCTCAGCTTTTCAAAACAAAGCCATTGCATTCAATATTAAGACTATAGAAGAGATTGACATGTAGGGTCTTGTACAATTTTGCCTTGAGCACATTCTTTAGTGTGGTAAATGCCTCCCATCCTGATAATTTACTCTGCAATATTTCTGTATCCATGTCTCATTACATATTCATCATCTGTCCCAAGTAGGCGCACTTTTTCCCTTTTTGGATGTCATCACTATATGGCTGTACCTCTTATATGGTCTGCCTAAATAAGTTGGATCTGGCATAGAGCTATAAAAAACACTAGAGTGAACAATTTCTTGGCAGATGCAGCTGAAATTTTTTGATTGGACACATACAGTAGCTTTCTAGGATTGTGGTGGTCAATACAGCGATTAAATGACACTTACACAGACCTGTTTTAGGGTGCCCCTTGTTAGGTGATAAAACAAGACCAAGAACTTCAAGTAACTTTTTCATTCCCTCATATGGTCCTGCATATATGTATGAGATTTTCTGTATTCCCAATGTCCCTGAACGTCTCTTGTGTCACATCTACATCTGACATTGAGATACTCTCAGTTCCTTTATGGCTTGTCAGGTTCCTTTAGACAGTTTAGTGAGAATGAGGGTAAAATTACACTTACTGTAGAAGTGATAATACACTACCAGTGAGCTAAACTCATAGTACATTAAATTTGACAAAGTACTTTAAATATGACACCACCTGTATTTCAATGATATTTTTAGGTAGTACATGGAGACTGAGTACAGATGCACTTGGCCAATTTTAACAAATCTATGCATATTAAAGTTGAATTTAGCTATGCCCTAATATGCATTATATTTATTCTTGGCCTGAGGCATGTTTCACAAATTCAGAAAATACACTGACATGGTACCTGGAGACCTTTTTTTTAATCCCCATTTTGGTCTGTATAAAAGTAAAATCTACTGACTTTCAGGTCATTGTCCAGTCATATTGTAAAAGTTGTCTGCAGCTGTCTAAAATATATGCTACGAGTCTGTCACTGCACCATCTATTGATTTAAACATGTAAAAATATTTCAAGGGGAAAGTCAATGCCTCGTTGTTATTTTAAATCCAGTATGCTTGGAGCCAATACGAAAAGGAAAAGTGTAGAAAAAAATCAACAAACTAATACAAAAGTCAACAAAAAATGGGCTAAATAATTCACTAAATTAATACAAATATTTTTTTTTAAATCAAGAAAAATAATAAGCAAACTATTGCAAACAATGAAAATCCATAAATTGCAGAAAAACTATCAAAAATGAGCAGAATAATCCACGAGACTCATCTAGAAAGTGAACCAAAAAATGAACAAAGCACAAACAAAAATGATCAGAAAATAAACAAAACCCCATAAAATAAACAGTGATCAAAAATAACCAAAATAATCCATAAAATGAACAAAAATACATAAACAATCAAGAAAATGGAGAGAAAATGAACAAAAACTAATCACAGAAATAAACAAAAACTCACAAAATAAATAATACTGATTAGAAATTCACAAAATAATCCATCAAATGAACAAAAATGCACTGAAATTCAATTAAATGGACAGCAAAGGAATAAAATAAGCAAAACCTATTGTTCAGGTTTATGCAGGTAGAAACAATGTCCTAAATTCAAACTTCTAATCACATAACTAAATGACCTGGAGCATCTCATTCTTCCTTCGGTTTCTTGCCGCCTTAAAGCACAGCGCTGTCTGTGGAGCTCTGATAATTAAGTTGGAAAATGAGCACTAAAAAAAGTGCACCAGTTCTTCACCAGAGATTACAGACACTTTTGATCTGTGCTTAAACATAGATCTGTGTGAGTGTGTGTTTCCCGCTGTTGACAATGGAATGAAAGAAAAAAGAAGCGATTAAGGGAACCAGAAATCTCATTACAGTCTCATGCAAAGGCTACGCTATGGTATGAAAACACTGCTGAGCCACAGTGTATTGTACACCCACAAGATGAATGCCCAAGCCCATTCATGCATAAGACTCCTATAGCTTAATTTAAGTAATGATGCAATTCTTCTTCTTTGTTCAGAACAAGTCTACAGAATGAGCTGAAATCTGGAAACACACCAGGTTCTGCTTGTGTGAGTGATTATAGGTGCCTGACTGGATTGATATCTCAGGGTATTCTGTCTTTATTTACCCATATTGATCTGCTTGTTTCAGTGGTCCAGATGAATGTTTGAGGAGAAAATTGAAAGCAATTGAGTCTGACGCAACATGGTGTCTGATTCCTGTCGCAGGTTAAACAGATGCTGTGCTCCTTCTACCCATAAACCACCTGTGCAGTGACTGTAAAACACCCCTCCTATCCAAGCACTAAATAATGAGGACATGAATGGGATTCTATTACCCGCTAATCTATATTCAAGGACATTTGGTATGCTGTGAGCCGGGTTTGAGATTGTTTTTGCCTCATGTTATTGCTGACACAGTGTTCTTTCTGGAGTCAAAAAATGGCAACTGCCATTTTTTGTCTCCAGATTTTTCAGAAGAGTTAATCCATATTCCTCTTAACCTTTGTGGCTTGTTGTTCATAGCTCTAAAATGAATTGTTGCCTCTCGGGTAATATAGAATGATTTTGTTGTTGAACCATGTAGAAAGCCATTAAAGTCAGCAGTGGAAAAAGTTTCAGGTACCAATACCAACCTGCAAATACTATTAAGAAAGTTTAAAGCATTTTGAAAATGCGCTTAAATGGACAGTAAGTAAATGTAATTTGCGTCATTTGCAGTAAAACGTTCCATTTTAGAGTTTTACTACATATCTGCCTGAATTAATTTTACTGCTGCTTTACTCAGTCACATGTACTTGAGAAATATTTGCCAAAAAAATTTACTTTTTTTTTAGTTTTACTGAGTTACATTTGTGATGAAAAATGCTACTCAGTTATAACTGGCCACAACTCAATGAGTAGGAGTAAAATGAACAAAAAATACATGAGATCCAACAAATGAGCATAAAATTTGAAAATAAGCAATTAACAAATCAGGAACAAAATAAACACAAATCAACAAAATAAATTAAAAATGCATTAAATATACAACAAAATGAGCAAAAGTTAAAAAAATCAACTAGATTAATAAAATGTACAATATAACCAGTGAAATGGAAAAAAATTACAAATACACAACAACATTAGCAAAAATTAACAAAGCATTCAAGTACATGAACAAAAACATCAAAGCAGCCAATAAAACTGAACATGACTCAAAAAATGACCAAAAACAATGACGTAAATTTATAGAAATGCACAACAAACAAAAAATATAAAAACAAAATGAGGAAACAATAACAAAACAATCAAATAAAATGTGATCAAAACAACCAATAAAACTGAGCACATGTAACAACGTGCAAAAAAACTTATCAAATATATTCAACAAAATTGAAAAAAGAAATCAACAACTACACCACAGCAGAAAAGTAAAATTTGACAAAACAAACAAGTAAAGTAACAACAGAAATCAACAAAACCATAAAATATAACAAAAACCAAATAGCTACTAATGACTTGAGTAGTCTTTCATGAAAAACTTTTTTACTCTCACTCAAGTGCTTATTTTGAGGAGTACTTCTAGTTGATTCATATGTTTTTCAGTATCATTGTAATGTGAGGCCTGTTTTTCAAGATGTTGCATTTACTTCACAAAAACATTTTCACTGTACATGTTTCACTATAACATAGAGAATCAACACATTTGGAAACTTGAAGGTTTCATTCGACAGCAGAGGGATGAATATTTCTATTCTGAAAAAGAACCACTTAATCTTTAAGGACTTAGTTACCATTGATAAAAACCATTGCAAAAAACTGTACGCAATGATTTGTTTCAACTGCAATTCTCATTTATAGACTGTACAACATAATTATTGCAGCCAAAAAGGTCTCATGGTTAAGTTGAGTGAGTGATCAGAAACTCCAGAGGTAGATAATTCTCACACACAGTGTCTACACAGAATTTAAAAGAAACTTCAGCACACAATCTTTAGTGATTTATTTTTAAATTTTTTTAATTCATCTACTTTGACCTTGGGCTTTAAAGTGACGTTAAACAGCTCTGAATCAAATGATATGACTCAGTTGTTATGAAACACATCAGCACAGGTTATAACACACATAAAAAACAACAAATATGCATTTTCTCAATGAAAACAGCCCAACTTGACACTTCTTGTATTAAAATCTTTTTTAGCTCTTTCCACCTTGATAATGACCTAGGTTGGTCCACCTCTACTTCAAAAGTTTGTATAAAAACTCTGTTAGGACTGAGTAGCTCGCCTCCCAGTCTGATGGACCCCATCAAACCTTGCTCATATTTTGACTGTTGAACTGCCGCCTTCATAACATTCTGCAATGTGGGACACACAGCTTTAACATGAAATAAACACATGACAGTGGCACCACAATGCAGATTGCAGAATCTCTCTCTTAGTCTTGGGAATTCATCAGTTCCAAGAACACTTCAGGGTTTCAGTTCCACGTGACAGAGGACTGAATAGTGAGAAAAAGCAAGAGATATATTGTAAATGTGACAAACACTAAAATGGATATTGATTTGTTTTTAGTTGTGACCCTCTCAGATCGTAAAAAAACCTCTTCCAGCGCTCTTTATGATTGTGCAAACATATCTGTGATTCTTTGTTTTGCTGATGTCCCTGAATCACTATGCTCTCAATCATACCTGTAGACACGCATACAATAATCACTGCACATAGATACTGTGTCCCAACACCGAGCGGTTGTTAAGTGGGACAGTCTAGCCCACGGAGGCTGGTCAATTTGCGTAAATTAGTACAGCTGTTCTTTCCCTGGCGTAATGACGTAGGCACTTGTCACTTACGAGCTGCTGCTTAGAAATGGAGGATTTTTTAAAAGTTAATTCATGAATCAGAAATGCTCTTATTTTATTGTGTATTTCTCACAGCTTCCTGATTTGGCAGTACTCCTGTCAGTCATGTGCCAATGCATTATTGGTTATGGTGGAGCGCATTGGTTGTAGTCTTCGTTACCCTTCTGAGAAAGGCTGCATTTGTCGGCCGCATTTGACAGCTCCTTGGACCACAACATGACCGATGGGGGTACTGCTGAAGCACGAAGCTATGAGGAATACACACAATTAAATATGACAGAGCATTTCAAATTCATGAATTAAATTAAAAAGCAAAATAACCACAAATGTGAGCGAAAAATCCTCCATCTCTAAGCAGCGGCTGGTCGGCGACAGGTGCCTATGTATTTATGCAAGGGTAAGAACAGCTGTGCTAATTTATTCAAATTGACCAGCCTCTGTGGGCTAGACTGTTCCATTTAACAACCGTTAGGTGTAGCCTTCGCAGGCCACGAGGGCTGCAGCCATCGTGGGCTACGAAAGCTGCAGCCTTCGAATTGAGACAGTGCTTTTGTGATGCTCAACCTTGACCCCATGTGCAACATTACAATAAAATTAGATGAGTTATGGTTTTTGAAAATTTGAAAAAATGAGCTTGCAGAATTTCTCCTGCTCCAGAAAAGCAAAAACTGAATCATCTATGGTCATTGCCATCAAGTCACACAAGAAAATATGACACTAAACTAAACAGACCAGTGTAATGAATCCATGCGTTTGATCTGACTCTTAATACAATTTCGCGCTCTCCTCTCTACATGTCCTGACATGTCATTATCATCCTGCATTTTATATCTGATCTGACTTTTTGGTATCAGCCATGTATCTGCATGAATAAATCCTCTTGATACATGACCAGGTCTCTCTCTCTCCCTCTCCGTCATCCTCTATGTCTCTCGCCCCTCCTTCTCATGTGTGTTTGTACAGTGCTGCTCAATGTGCCGTGACAGAGTAAATGCTGACACCATCACCTGTTCCCTGAAGGTCACTCAAACCTTTCTGTGAGCGCACACACATAAGAACACACACAAATCCTCCTACATTCACTGGCTGGGTTTAATTTCACGCATTCTTCTATAAGACATGTGCAGCTACTGAAAATGCAAAGAGCTCAAACTCTCCCACACATTATCCACTTATCGTGTTATGGTTCGAATACCTTGATTGCTGGCTGTCATGCATTATTCATATGTGCAACCTCAAGTCCCCGTAAAAAGTTGTCCTTTGCTCGAGTGTTTGTTTACATGAATCATTAACGCATTGCTCTGCTGGTAGGCTGGAGGGAAGAAAAAAATCCCAACGCCTCAGGTCTCTTAGCATAAACGACCTCTCTGCCCACACTGATGTCACAACACTGTAATTAGCAGAGAGGAGAGAAGCTTCTAGCAGCGCTTATCATTGAAGCCATCAGAAATGCCAGAGCAATATGTCTGTATGTATTTTGTTCTTTATTTTTTATTATGTGTCTCATTATTTTTTGACCATAAACAAAAATGACCTCTGTGATGAACTGTCATCGCAAAATTTAATGCAGATCACATATGTACTGAGTAAATGGAAGTGCAGAATGGTTACTTAGAGTGATGCAAACAGCAGCGCAGGAGGGATAATACAAAATACTGAGAATGATATGAAAACAGAAAAGAACTGATTTTATCAGCACTTGTGGATACTGAAATGTCCACTTATGACTGGAGTTTAGTCTGTTCAACGATACAGTACATTATCTATAATACAGCCACATCAATTGAAAGTTTGTTGAGAAGTGGGAAACTTTTCCATTTGATGCGAAAATGAGCATGTAGTGGTGGTGAAGGATAGGATGAAATTATTTTTGGGCAAAGGGTTTGGTTTGGGGAGGAAAGAGGAAGGGGTGGGAGAGTCAACTTGCCGATTCTCATGAATTTAAAGAGGCTTCTTTACAATGTTAATACACATAAATGCCTCCTTTAGTAACCACAATTTCATCAGACTGTCACGCAGAACATTTGAAATTCATAGTTGTCGGACAGCCATGCTGTTTTCATTATCATTGTGGTATCATAAACTCTATGAGTTTCAAGGATGACAAGATGACAGAAAACCTTAATAGAGGTGCGTTTTAAAGCATTACTCAGTGATAAAATTACATTTTACTCAGGATTTATATCTGCATTCATTCCTGTAATCAATCTTTTCTCGTAGCTGTGTAAAGCACTTTAACAATGGATCTAATGTTGAGTGTTTTCTTTCTACTCTATAAAGTTGGTTTGATGTGACAATTATTTTTACTTATGTTCTCTGTCCTACTGTTTATCTCATTGCCATAATATCAATATCAAAGTAGCTGATATGACGTTGCCCTATTGGTTATTTTCAGGCCAATGAATGTGAAAATATCACAAAAAAAAATTGTCAAAAGTTTTTTCTTCAATTGTGCTGTTCTTCAAAAGTGCACACACGACTTTCATACACTTTCCCTTTAATTTACATTTTTTGGAAACTTGCCATGTCTCTCCTTATTTAGGACACAGGTAAAGGCTAAGCTGCCAAAAGCACTTTCTTAGAACTATTAAGTTATAACTATGGGATGGCCTTGAGTCTCCTTTGACTATAAATAGAAAGAAGACTAAAGGATAAAGACAGCAGTTTTTTAAGCAATGATGTTACCGTCTTGCAAGCACAAAGTAAATCCCTAATTCCCTGAGAGTAAATTATAACCCGTGAGTTATGAGATGTTGGCTATGATGTATCTTTCTTTCATTGCTTAAAAATTCCCTCTAACCATTTTTTACAAGGCTCTTTTTGCTCTGACCCTGCAGAAGGGCCTGGCTTTTAGCAGTGTCACAGGTTATGAGGTGGACAACCTTGTGAGTCAGAGGGATGTGAGTGTGTCAGAGGGTGTTAGGTCAGAGACGGTCTGGCTGCCTTCATAGGACTGTCCTCTGGAAGTGGTGGACACGGCTGCTCCAAGGTCAGCCTGCTGTTTGCAGTATATCCTGGGGTTAAGTGCTCTGTTCTGTGTTACTCTGGGAGCAAGAGGAGGTGACGGCCTGGTTGAAGTTTGAAAGCATCAGTCTTTTGATAGGAGTGTGATGTCAGGTAGGCTGGAAGGAGATCACAGAGGGAGCAGAACAGGCACAGAGCTCCTCTGATCCATTTACTGAGAGAACTGATTGTAATGGAATTGCTAGCCAGAAGACAGATACAGTCCAGCTAACTCAGACAACTTTCACCATATTGTGATTCAAAATGTCTGGGAGGAAACCAGGCTTTTGGCCATGAGGGGAGCTTTAAAACAGCGGAATGATGGCTTCAGTGGCTGTTGCTGTCAAGACTCCAGCAGACGAGTCTCCTCTGCACAGACTTGAGATCCGATGAGAATGCTGGCAAATTGGATTTGTTTCTCAAATGCAGCCATTTGAGACAAACTAATCATTGATCTAATTGTTTAACTCCAAATTACATAAATAAATTCTTATGTTAAGCCAAAGATCACAACCTGACTGCTCATATTGTACAGCTTGTCTGCCCCTGTGGACCATCCTGCCTACATAGGATTGTCAATAAAGATTTACTTGACAGCTCAGAGGCAGGACCAAGCAGTGAGTATTCAAGATGGCATCTGTTAATTCCCAATGGAAAGCTGCTCAGTGGTGATGAAGCGAAAAAAATTGATTTTTGTGTTATACCCCCCTGTGCCTTCCTGCTCATCCACAGGCCGTCCAGACTGTGCACTGCAGGGACGTCACAGATTTTAAAACCTATTTTTTGAGGGTTTTGGTGATTTTTAAAATGTTTCAAACCTAAACAAGCCAAACTAACTAAAATGAATTCTAGTCAGACATGGGCTTATAGCATACTGTGTCTGCTCACCTATAGCTTAACATTTTTGATACTGTGACCTAATTTTGGACTGAACAGAGCAAGACTACTTTTCCACCCAAGTTTTGAGTTGCGCATTTGACTCTTTTGTTTGTTCCAGGCTTGATAATATGTTGAGCAGGGACCACACTGGAAATAAGTGGCAGCACTTTCTTGTGCTATTCCAGATTCTTGTACATGTACAGTATGTCTCTAATGTTTTTAATGTATCGTGTCTCTGGATCTGAATAAAGTCAGTCATGCAGAGGACAGATCAAGACTCAGCGGCCAGATCATCCTGATTAAGACACATCTGTAGAGATCCAAATGGAAATGTTTTCTTGAAAAAAACTCAACCTCTGAAATGTGGTTGAATGTTATTATTATTATTATTATTATTATTATTACTAATAATAATAATAATAATAATAATAATGATAATAAATTATTTAATTACTACCATTATTGTAGTTGCCCATTCATCCCTCCCCCTTTTGGACAAATGGAGCTACTGTCAGAGATTAGCTAATACTAATCGGTAGCTTACTGACTGAAAAAAGTCATATTACCATGTTTTTAGTGTAATCACTTACCCACAATGACAGTCAAGCATCTCAGGTTAAACTATACTGTAATGAGTAAATGGAAGATACCAAGGTATGACTCATGACAGAAATACAGTATATTCACTTAGTATTTTCAGAGAGTAGTCCAGTGTAACTCTGTAGGAGTCAGGGCCTGTTGGAGCCCGGTGAACACTGCCCCCCCGTCCCCAACAGCGGAATTACAACAGCCCTGGTCATTTCCCACTGAGCACAACACATGCTAACAACATTCTTCTTCTTGTGTGGTTCTAATACAGGTGAGGAAACCTCAAAGGCACAAACAATAAAGCTCAAACCACTAATACTGAGGTTATCACAAATAATCCATTATAAAAATACTTATATATATATATATCAGTGACGTGCAGTCAGGGGAGGCAGGTGAGGTCACCTGTCATCATGGGAAGAAAAAAAATGTAAAATAAAAAAATAAATTAAATGATTCTATTTACCCAGTGATTTGT